>BSBK01000032.1:710000-720000 GCA_027943335.1 Chamaecyparis obtusa
GTGAAAACCATACCACACACACACATAAACTCAAAAAAATCAACAACACAATTACTCCCAATCCCAAGATTTTCACAAAGGATCTCATTAGATCCAAAAATGGGTAAAGGTGGAAATAACCCTTCGGAGAATCCATACTTAACAAGATCAAATTTTCCTTTTGTATAACATTGCCTTCACAAGGCTCAACTATACAACAAACTTTCTCACTTTATAATACATAATCAATTCCCTTATGACCCCCAAATTGTAAAACCAAAGTAGGCTACATGGATGCCCATACATCCATGCTTCGATCCCCTTCCTCCAAGAGGAAGGGCTCTACACAAAAGAGAAATTCCCAACTAACCCCTTCACCCTCAAGACTCTCAAATCCTCCTAAGGATGAGTATAGTCTTGCACTCCCAAAACACTCATAAACAAATCAAAGAGAAACAAGAAATAACTTCATGAAACAATTTGAAATCAACACAACACACTTACAACATGAATTTACATAACTAAAACAATTACATAAGACAAAGCTTTTTTCATGATAGGTGCACTAACCTTTCTCCAGGCAATAATGACAAGATAAACTTGATGATCAGCTCAATTTACCTTCCTAGCTTTCCTTCTATGAATTCCAAGCCTTTCTCCTATTCTCTCTCTAAGCTTCTAGTCACTACCAAGATGAATTCTCAAAAACCAAAATGCAAGAAGTAAAATTCTTCTTCTTTTTCCTCACATTTTTGTTAATAGCCAAACATTCCTTTCATCTCTACCCCCATCCCAAAGTGAAGTAGGTTTCTTGGTTGATGTATCCTTTCCACTTGTCCCTAACTAGGGAATGAGAGGATAACCAAGACATGGGGGAAGGAAATAATCTTGAAACCATACCCAATTTCATCACTCTCAAAGAAAGCTCTCTTTAAGAGGCCATTTGGAAGATTTGGGTGATGAAAAAGGAAAAAATTGACCCCCATACCTATGTACATGCATTGGGATAGCTAAAACTAACCTTAACCACTCCCTAGGGCTCATTTCAACCTCTCTAAAACCCATGTGAAGTTAACTCACGAAAATGGGAAATGATGTGACTCATGCCTTGGTTCTCTAATCAAGTAACTACACCTAGGGACTCACAAGGTGACCTAAGGGTAGTATTAAGTCAAACCATTCCACTTAGGCATGCCAACACATAAGCACAAGTGTCAAGTGACACAACAAAAAGGAACACATCACTCCACTTAAATTCACACATGGTATGCCAAATGGATTAAACACAATTACATTTACACATTTAAATACATCCAATTATGCACATCTATACACTTACAAATTAACATTCACTCATACATCACATTTACAAATTTAACACAAAACAACGAGGTTCATTCTCTTCATAGAGTCGACCTTGGCCTTTTACTATTTTCACATTGATCCATCCTTGTTTCCCCACATTTAAAACCATGGTCATAATCTTGCACACTTGATTCAGATATCAGTATCACATGAAATCATCTCATATATAATCATATAGAAAGAAAAGAAGGATTCATAATAACATTCAAATATGAATACATTGATAAACTACATTTCATGATATCAACATATACATAAACCATATTGTATCCTATTTCCATAAGCATCACATGTAAGTTTAGTTTCATTTTAATAAGTAACCCTAAATCGGAGGTAGAACCAATTCATTAGGAGATCAACTTCCTATCCATCTAAATTTATATTTCATAAGATAGTGTAAATCAAAATGCAGAATTCAAAATCAATTATCCTTCTATATCATAAAATCAAGATGAATTTAACAAAAGCATATAAAGATACATCTAACATCATCATCCATATAGTCATGAAAAATCATTGCATAATGTCTAATGATATGAAGTCATAATCAAAATAGGTCTAATATCTCAAAATAATGTATCATCTAGATAGTCCATGTGTGAAAATATCATCCAAGCTAAGATGGGTCAGGGTAGGACCTCACACCTTTCTTGTGTGTTTTCCTTGTATTTGTGGTCGGGTTACTATCACTACAAGCATCGTGGGGTGAGCCCACAGGTTCCACATGGTAGGGTGGCATTTCATTTTACCACTATTAGAGACTAATATATAGGTGATAGAATCCTCTACTTATAAAGACTTAGAGATTGAGATCTCATTGGTATCTTTAAAATTTTCAACATTGATATAGCTATTGGTATATGTGCATTGATGTTCTTTCTTTTAGCTAAGTTCCTTTATGCTTTCAGTTGACATATTATCAATGTAACTGAGTGAATATGGCTTCAAATTATGCTATCTAGTACTCCTTGACATGGAGATATATTTTTTCCATCCATACATTGGAGTTGGCATAGGTTTTGTCTTTTAATTCTTATGTTTTTAGCCAAATTTCATGAATCAATGTTTATTTCTGTAGTTCAACATTTGTGCAGATCAACATCTTCATTGGCTAAACCAGTATCTCCACCTCTCTAGAATGATAATTTTTTTCTCAATATTTCACCATTCATGGATTAGTATCTCTTTTGATTAGAATCTACATATCGAGAATCAACATCTCTATATTCTTTCATTGTCCTCACCCAGTTTGATTTTTCAAGCAGTTTTGTGAACTAGGTGTTTTGTGTGTGCTTCCAGGTTGGATTCTAGAGGGTCCGTATATCTTTCAATCCTTGTACTTTAATTTTGTGGATCATAGTTTGTGTTATTTTTTATGATCATGTTTAGAAAGGAAAATAACTTGTACGGTTAATCACAATAGGAATACTTACTTTGGGCTTAAAAATAACATCTATGTTATGGGTTTGAGATTGGTTTATTCTCCCCCTTTTAAGCCATTAATTATAGCTAGCTTATCCTCTCATGGTTCATGGACATTGTTAGGATCCTTGTAGGGTGATCTCATGAATGCACGTTCTCTATTCTAAGTGCATGTAGTTTGGTTGTCTTAGAAAATTTGGAAGAGATTGTGAAGTCTTTTTCTTGTGTGCAAACATGTCATTTTTTATATTATGTTTATTATATGGTTATTTCTATGTTATGCTTAAGAGATGCACATTGAAATGTAATTTTTTTCCTATGTTTCAAAAAAATTATTTAATGCATACTTAACTCTTTGTTTTGAAGGGTTCCTTAGTGGGGAATTACATATAGTAAGCTTTTGGATTTTGGTATTTGGTCTTCGTGATTATCTTTTTTTAATTTATGTAGTCAAAACCTTTTTATCTATTAATCTCCTTTAATTAATCATGTTTATTTTATTTTATTTTATTTGGAAAAAGTGGGCAAGCCACTGAATATATTTATTATATAAAAAATCTGATTCAAAAGCTCAACCGGGAAAGAATCAGTAAGAAAACCCAAAATCGTTGCTAGATACAAAATTTTGAAACATCAACATTTACAACAATACCCAATTCAAGGATACATAAGTACCCTATTTACAATTTGGAGATAATACTTCCTCCAAGTAAAAAATTGATCTTTGAACTCCCAAAATTCAAAAATTATACTATCCTTAGCAAACTGTTAAAATCATTCCTCCATTTCTACACTCGCCCACACCAAGGGAGTCTGATCCACCCATGTTTCGAGCTACATTTTCCTAGCCACTAAGAGGTTAAAGCTATGGTGATGATCCCCAACCCAACCCAGGACCTGACCTCCAATTTGAAGGAAACACTACAGAAGTCACCACATCCCATCCACAATCCTATTCTCCATGCAGGGGCAAAGACCAACTCAAAGCAACAACATCATCAGACTTGATATTGGTTTGCGAGCCCAAAGCCCCTTGACCTTAAACCTGTGATGGCATTGTAACCTTTGCCTGTCAAGCAACCCTCACATCCTGTGAGCTAGAAGTTGACCAATTTGGAGGCCTGTGACTAGGCTGCAACATATTAATTTTGTTTGATAACCCAAGAAGATCCAACAGGGCATGCCCAACTCTCTTTACTCTATCTTCTACCAGGAAGCCAAGAGCCCTTGCAGTGACTTGTAGGGTGGATTTCATGAAACAAGGGTTTTTCTTATCAAATAATCTTTGAAGTGCTTCAAATGTAGCCATGAATTCATGCTTCTGAAGCAATTGAGACCACAAAAATAGCCCCCCCACCAAAGCATGACCAGACTATAGGTCATAATGTTGCATTGCCACTTTAAGCTTGTTCTCATTCCAAAAATGCTACTGGATGAATTTTGAGGCAAGAATCTCTAGAAGTTGTACTGATTGTAATAAATCCATGGCATTTGATAGAAATATTGACACCAGATTCGATGGGTAAAGGAAATGCTTTGAAGAAGGGGAGAGTATATCATCCCCAGTTACTTGCCTAATTGCCTGCCAAATAGAAGGAGAATGGACACAAAAAATCTCATCCATGGAAGTGGATGAATCCAAATTTGATAATTTTTAGGCAAGATTTCCCTATGAAATTTAGAGCATGATTCACACTTGACGTAGACCTCGGCTGAGTTCGACATCTTTAGATAAGAAAATTTTCAAATGCGCAATGCACACTATCTTGAAGGGTATAAATGTACCTGTAGAATTACAATCTAATGCCATATCATGTGTGAATTTAGTGAAAACAAATATGAATTTGCATTGAATATTTGAGGGACAATTCAGCCATGTGAAAATAATACTTCAACAGATGTAGCTGTAACATCATAGCGTGTGACCTAAATCACACCTCCCTGCAAGCACTTGACATAAATATGTGATGCCCAATGGATAGGAAACTTGGCGGCTACAAATAAGAGAGCATAAGAAATATTCATCACAAACTTTACAATTGCAATCATGTTGAATAAACCCATATGATCAATAATTAAGACTGACATCCCTCTATATCTATTTTAATCAACATTTTGAGCTCCTCGTTCCGATCAATGAATAGATTCGGTAGAAAGGTTGATATCACTATGCCATCACATCCTAAATTTGAAAGAAAGTCAGCCACTTTATTTCCTTCCCTGAAAGTGTGTGATAAACATGCCTCATGGCATTGGTCTAAAAAATTCCATATTTGGTGTAGAATATACTTAAGCTACCAGGAGTATGTCTGTCTCTTAATGCAGGCATTTATAATTACCTGAGAGTCTCCTTCAATGTGCACTCGATGATAGTCCCCTTTTTTGGCAAAGATTAATCCTGCAAATAAGGCTTGAGCTTCTGCTATATTATTTGTTCCATCCAGGAGGGAGGCAATTGTAATTGCTAACACTTTCCCATTAAAATCTCCAATACATGCCCCTAGTCCCGACTTACCTGGCTTTCCTCTAGAAGCCCCATAAAAGTTGAGCTTCACATACCCTACATTGGGAGGGTGCCAGTACACAACATACCAATCTATTTTAGATGGCATTTTACTGACTAATCCCCATCCTGATGGAATAAATAGTGTTTTCCATTGTCAAAGAATCCTACCATCCCATGAGGAAATAACATGATTAATCTTGCATCTACTAAGACTCACATTAGTTACTTCTGCTATTGACCTTTCAATACCTTCTAACACCTTTTCAATAGAAGAAAACTCTTTTCTAAAAATTCATTTATTTATTTCCCACCAAATAGCCCATATCACTAATGCCAGAGCACACTTCCATAAGCCAGAAAACAAGGCCCTTGGAAAATGGATCGAACATGCTTGGAAAAGATCCCAAATGTTATTATGAAGAGGAGTACTATAGTTAATTTTCTGAGAATGAACATCCAGCATTGATGTGCAAAAGGACAGTTCACAAATAGATGATCTCTTGTTTCATAGTCTACATCATATAGTACACATTTGAAAGCTGGAGAAATATGAAATCTCTCCAACCTATCACTTGTTAGGATCCTTTCTTGATTGCAAGCCATGTGAAGCACCCTGCTTTTGGTAGGACAACATGGTTCCAACAAAAAGAGTATGCTTGCGATGGATTTTTTTCTGAAGCAATTCTTTAGATAAGCTTATATCCCTCTTTAATTGAATAATTTCCATCCTTGGCTAGAGCCTACAACAATTTGTCTTCAGTATTTGAAAGGAAGACTTATTTCTTTTCTAGTATGGCTGGAAAATAATCTCTGTCCTATTGAGATAGTGGAAGTTGATCCGGATCCTTCCAGATGACTTTCCTTGAAAAAAGGTAGACTGTAAATATGAAGTGATTGACTCATGCCCCCCATAAAGATTATAAGGTTGATATGATATGCTTTGTGTTTTGCAATGTGATTAAGATAGGTTGACCATTCCAGGAGTCTCTAAAAAAATTAACCTTGTCTCCACTATTCACTTCCCAAGTCACATATTTGAGAACAATGTCTATTGATGATACCTGTTACCATTATTTTACTCATCTTTGGTGACCTAATTACTAGATGAAGCTACAGTACCCTAGTTTGTGTTATTAGTGATCTTGCTTAAAATTTGTGTTCATTTCATTTGCCAAGTACATGAAAGTAAAAGGAAATGAACTTCATCTAAGATTACATGTGCATATATCAATGTTAAGCATGATGTACAAGAGGGAAGTAACTGAAAAGAACATCTATCAGAGGCTCACACATGCTGTGTGCATAGCCATTGCCAGAATTGCATAAATGAGTGGAAATATACATATTTAATGAGCATAGATATAGGGGTACAAGACATTGCCTGGTAATGAGTCTATCTCCACGGTGTTCCTAGTATGCTCCTGTGATCCTGCAGATAAGAGAAGAGAAGTGGGTTAGACCCAATGGATCTAAACAATGCCTCGTATCAGAGTATTTACAAGCATGCATACATACACTCAGCCATACATCTCTGGGAAGGGCTGTGCCCAAGACATGTGCATAAATGAGGCTCTGTAAATAAAAGAAATACCATTGTTTTCACTAATGTGTTTGTTCCATGCGTAGATGAATGACCTTGACCTGTGATGCAGTCGATGCCAAGAAAACCTCATTTCCTTGGTAGTGGCTACATCACAAGGCAAGAACACCCATGATGAATAGGGAAGTGTTTAGTATCAGTGGGACACTCAAGAACCATAGATCCATATCAAGTGAAGCATGGTTGAAGCACTGAAAAATAAAGCACTGGAAATTTTAGGAGGTATACTTCATCAACATGATAGAGAATAGGGTACACAATCTGCATTCTAAGAAAAGCTACATTATAGCATGGAGTGTGTTTCAAATCTGCATTTAATATATTGTGCTTTGACGTAGTGGAGATATACTCAAAGATGGACATCAAATGATTAATAATACAATGTATCAAAGTAATTACATTCAGTAAACAACAATGACAAGGTCCATCAAAAAATCCTCGAAGGAGTGAAGTCATAAATGGAACAGTGAACTGATCAAATAAACATGAGAACTGACAGATGATAAGAGAAAGGATTATGCCCTAGCTTTAAGATGATAGATTTTGTCAAGGGAGAATCACCATGTAATAACTAGTACAAGAAGTAGCCACATCATGATCATGCCAAGACCACAACATTGCATCAATCATTAAAAATAAGCATCATAACAAATAGTGCAATCTAGAGTGACAGTGCAACGGGCAGAGATGAATCAAAGCATAGGCCTATGGGCTGTGCATGGTAAAATGTGAGGATACATAGATTGATGGTGTTTCCAACATCAAGTGCCCAAGTCCAAATAAGAAAATTTGTGCACATGATGCAATGAAACAAATCACAGTGAGGGATGGTGACATGATCATGTTTATAGCTCTGGCATTCAGTGGCATCAATAACATATTATCATGAATGGCACAATGAAGTATAGGCTCACAGCAAGGGGTGGATATGGGCATTGAGAATTTCAAATATGTGAACAAGCATACCTCCAAGACAAGGTTAATACACTAAAGTAATGTCACCAAGCCCTTACCAGCTGTGAAATCTCAACAATTTCAATACCCTGCTGTATGCCAAAGCTCAGAACATGATATATAGAGAGAAAAGAGAGGAACACAAAGGATGTACATAATCTGACATTACCACAAACTAGTCAAAAGACATGCTCTAACAAGCTCATGGCATGATCATTCTAGAAACAACAATGAAATCGATGCTCGGTGCTAGTATTCACGGGTCATCCGAGGATGCAGTAAGAGTACTAAATGATAATAGAAAAATCATTTAAGGGAGGAATCCAAACATCATAACCATGCTAGGCTCACGGGCTGTACCATGATAAGATTTTCCATAGCAAGTGAAGTATTAAAAGATCATGCCCGTAGCAGATGCTAGCGAGTTAAAAAATTTAGCATGTCGTGAATGGAGGCTACAACACCATATATGGTGTTTCAAATACATAAATGCATGAGCACTATAAGCATAATAGAGCCAACCGAAAGGAAGAAGCCAAAGCTCATGGGCCTTAGACATTTTGACAGGGCACAACAAATCATGTAAATAGCACTGCATTAGTGGCAACAGGGTCCAAGAATGTTCATGGGTTATACAAGAGTCAAGAAGGAGTATGATAAAAAATGATATCAAACATTGACTAGTGAGTACTATACCTTTGAAACACAAAGGTGTTCTCTTAAACAATGAAAATATACTAAGATCCACTCATGAAATAATGTCACTATTCCAAAAGATATAGCAGATGCACATACCAGTGCTGTGATCATATTAAGATGCAAATGCAAGAAAGGAATACACTAGTGTCATGCCCTAGCTCATAGATAGTACATGGGTTTCAAGTAATTTGAAAGAAAAACATGGGTTCCCAACATTGATGCCCTAGCTTTGGGTCATCGAGTTCATCAAGCATAAATCCAAGTTGTTATGTAACAAAATAGAATGCAGAGAATTTCAAATGAACAATGCCAGTGCTGTGCCCTAGTCGGAAATGAAATGTTTGCAAATTAGTAACAGTGAGACTATGCTGCAAAGTGGCATATTCATGAGATCAAATACACACTCACAGGCAAGCAATACCAATGCAATAATCAAAACTCAACAAATGCATACAAATAGTAATGCTCTCGAAATTCTATCAGTGAGCTCAAGAAGTAGGGAGGATCAACATGAAAGTAAGCATCAATGATAGGAAATGATACAAGCAGAGAAATGTAGAAATGAAAACATACGTGCAGTGCCCTAATCTATTCATAAAAATGATGCCAATGTTTAAATCATACAGAGAAATGCCCTATAAATTGAATCCAATTGTAGAATGATGTACAAATCAGATGCCTAGCTCAAGATATCGATGCTATGAAGATCAAGCATAGATGTTTCCAAATCCAAGCTTAGTGGAGTGCCAGTAGAAATTGGAAAGATGCCAGGTGCCAAAAGGGAAAGTTCATAATACCAGCGACATAAGGGTTTTGATGAAAATGGCCATTAAATTATTTTCTCCCCTTTTGTAGGGTCGAGATTTTATTGGTCATTTTATTTGATTTGATGCTATGTATTCAAGCTTGAGCATGCTGAGGGTTTTATTTGGGGAATTTCCTAAGGCCATTAGGTTTGGGGTTAAATTTAAAAGCTAAGATTGCAATTAGGGTGAGGCCTAAGTTTAATGGGTGCCTAAACATATGCTTGGATATATTCAGGTAATGTGGATTTTGTTAAAAATGTAAATATTTTAAGGTATGTCTTCCCCATTTTTGGGTTGAGGACTATTTGAAAATATATTTAGGTCTACTTTATTTTTGGCATAGGGGTATTTATTTCAATGTAAAAAGTAATTGGAAGAGTTGTATTGTAATTTCTGACAAATGGCATTTTATAAGTCATTGTCAGAATATTATTTATGATGCATGAATTAGTGGGTAGGGTCATTCCTTTGACCATCTATTTTGGGCAGCCCACTTTTTCTGCTACCCCCCTAAAAACTCCAGAATTGGGCATCTGAGTTAAGGAGGCATTCATGGGCCTATTTGAAGGAGTTTTTCCATTTTTAGGGAGGTCATAGGTCATGAATGTAGATTCTTAAGGTTTTCTTATTATACCTCTCACTTTTGTGATTGAGGTTAGTTCTTCATTC
>BSBK01000032.1:725000-990000 GCA_027943335.1 Chamaecyparis obtusa
CACTCATTAGAGGTCACTAGAATGTTACCATTATTTTACTCATCTTTGGTGACCTAATTACTAGATGAAGTTGCAGTACCCTATTTTGTGTTATTAGTGATCTTGCTTAAAATTTGTGTTCATTTCATTTGTAAAGTACGTGAAAGTAAAAGGAAATGAATAGAATCTAAGATTACATGTGCATATATCAATGTTAAGCATGATGTACATGAGGGAAATAACTGAAAATAACATCTATCAGAGGCTCACACATGCTATGAGCATAGCCATTGCTAGAATTGCATAAATGAGTGCAAATATACATATTTAATGAGCATAGATACATGAGTACCAGACATTGCTTAGTAATGAGTCTATCTCCACGGTGTTCCTGGTATGCTCCTATGATCTTGCAGATAAGAGAAGAGAAGTGGGTTAGATCCAATGGATCTAAACAATGCCTGGTATCAGACTATTTACAAGCATGCATACATGCACTCAACCATACATCTCTGGGAAGGGCTGTGCTCAGGACATGTGCATAAATGAGGCTCTGGAAATAAAAGAAATACCATTTTTTTCACTAATGTGTTTGTTCCATGTGCAAATGAATGACCTTGACCTATGATGCAGTCGATGCTAGGAAAACCTCATTTCCTTGGCAGTGGCTGCATCATAGGGCAAGAACACCCATGATGAATAGGGAAACCTTCAGTTTAAGTGGGACACTCAAAAACCATAGATCCATATCAAGTGAAGCATGGTTGGAGCATTGAAAAATAGAGTATTGGTAATTTTAGGAGGTATACTTCATCAACATGATCGAGAACAGGGTACATAATCTGCATTCTAAGAAAAGGTACATTATAGCATGGAGTGTGTTTCAAATCTGCATTTAATATATTATGCTTTGACATAGTGGAGATATACTCAAAGGTGGAGATCAAATGATCAATAATACAATGTATCAAAGAAATTACATTCAGTAAACAATAATGACAAGGTCCATCAAAAAATCCTCAGAGTGAATTCATAAATGGAATAGTGAATTGATCAAATAAACATGAGAACTGACAGATGATAAGAGAAAGGATTATGCCCTAGCTTAAAGATCATAGGTTTTGTCAAGGGAGCATCATAATGTAATAACCAGTGCAAGTAGTAGCCACATCATGATCATGCCAAGACCACAACATTGTATCAATCATTAAAAATAAGCATCATAACAAATAGTGCAATCTATAGTGAGAGTGCAACGAAAAGAGATCAATCAAAGCATAGGCTTGCGGGCTGTGTATGGTAAAATGCAAGGATACATAGATTGATGGTGTTTTCAACATCAAGTGCCAAGTCCAAATAAGCAAAGTTGTGCACATGATGCAATGAAAGCAATCACGGTGAGGGATAGTGACATGATCATGTTTATAGCTCTGGCATTTAGTGGCATCAATAACATAGTATCATGAAAGGCACAATGAAGTATAGGCTTACAACAAGCGGTGAATACGGGCCTTGAGAATTTCAAATATGTGAACAAGCATACCTCCGAGAAAAGGTTAATTCACTAAATTAATGTCACCAAGCCCTCACAGGCTGTGAAATCTCAATAATTTCAATACCCTGCTACATGCCAAAGCTCAAAACACAATATAAAGAGAGAAAAGATAGGAACACAAAGGATGTACATAATCTGACATTACCATGAACTAGTCAAAAGACGTGCTCTAACAAGCTCATGGCATGATCATTCTAGAAACAACAATGAAATTGATGCCCAGTGCTAGTATTCACAGGTCATCCGAGGATGCGGTAAGAGTACTGAATGATAATAGAAAAATCATTTAAGGGATGAATCCAAACATCATAACCATGCCAGGCTCACAGGATGTACCATGATAAGATTTTCCACATCAAGTGAAGTATTAAAAGACCGTGCCCGTAGCAGATGCCAGTGAGTTAACAAATTTAGCATGCTGTGAATGGAGGCTATAGCACCATATATGATGTTTCAAATACATAAATGGATGAGCGCTATAAACAGAATAGAGCCAACTGAAAGGAAGAAGCCATAGCTCATGGGCCTTAGATATTTTGATAGGGCACAACAAATCATGTAACCAGCACTGCATTAGCGGCAATAGGGTCCAAGAATGTTCACGGGTCATACAAGAGTCAAGAAGGAGTATGATAAAAAAAAGATATCAAACATCGAGTATTCGGTACCATACCTTTGAAACCCAAAGGAGTGCTCTTAAACAATGAAAATACACTAAGATCCACTCATGAAATAATGCCAGTATTCCAAAAGATACAACATATGCACATACCAGTGCCGTGATCATATTAAGATGTGAATGCAAGCAAGGAATACACTAGTGTCATGCCCTAGCTCACAGATAGTACATGGGTTTCAAGTAATTTGAAAGAAAAACATGGGTTCCCAACATTGATGCCCTAGCTTTGGGTCATGGAGCTCATTAAGCATAAATCCAAGCTGTTACGTAACATAATAGAATGCAGAGAATTTCAAATGAACAATGCCAGTGCTGTGCCCTAGTCAAAAATGAAATGTTTTCAAATTAGTAACAGTGAGTCTATGCTGTGAAGTGCCATATTCATGAGATCGAATAAAAACTCATGGGAAAGCAATACCAATGCAACAATCAACACTCAGCAAATGCATACAAACAGCAATGCTCTCGAAATTCTATCAGTGGGCTCAAGAAGCAGGGAGGATCAACATGAAAGTAAGCATCAATGATAGGAAATGATACAAGAAGAGAAATGTAGAAATGAAATCATACGCACAATGCCCTAATTTATTCATAAAAATGATGCCAATGTCTAAATTATACAGAGCAATGCCCTAGAAATTGAAGCCAATTGCAGAATGATGTACAAATCAGATGCCTACCTCAAGATATCGATGCCATGAAGATCAAGCATAGCTATTTCCAAATCCAAGCTTAGTGGAGTGCCAGTAGAAATTGTCAAGATGCCAAGTGCCAAAAGGGAAAGTTCACAATACCAGCGGCAGAAGGGTTTTGATGAAAATGGCCATTAAATTATTTTCTCCGCTTTTGTAGGGTCAAGATTTTATTGGTCATTTTATTTGATTTGATGCTATGTATTCAAGCTTGAGCATGGTGAGGGTTTTATTTGGGGAATTTCCTAAGGCCACTAGGTTTGGGGTTAAATTTAAAAGCTAAGATTGCAATTAGGGTGAGTCCTAAGTTTAATGGGTGCCTAAAGATATGCTTGGATATATTCATGTAATGTGGATTTTGTTAAAAATGTAAATATTTCAAGGTATGTCTTCCCCATTTTTGGGTTGAGGACTTTTTCTAAATATATTTAGGTCCACTTTATTTTTGGCACAAGGGTATTTATTTCATTGTAAAAAGTCATTGCAAGATTTGTATTGTAATTTCTGACAAATGGTGTTTTATAAGTCATTGTCAGAATATTATTTATGATGCATGAATTAGTGGGTAGGGTCATTCCTTTGACCATCTATTTTGGGCACGCCAGTTCTTCCACTACCCCCTAAAAACTTAGGAATTGGGTATCCGAGTTAAGGAGGCATTCATGGGCCTATTTGAAGGAATTTATCCATTTTTAGGGAGGTCATGGGTCATGAATGTAGATTCTTAGGGTTTTCTTTTTATACCTCTCACTTCTATGATTGAGGTTAGTTCTTCATTCTCTCTTTCTTGGAGGTGAATGTTTGTACCTCTGGAGAAGCAAGCTGTATTTTGGCTCCCTTCAATTCAATGCATAGCAATTGTCCTTCTTTTTCCTACAAATTTGTGAGTTATTTTGGTGGATTTGATGTCATGTATTGTGATAAAAATTAGTCCTTTACTTTATATTTTGTTCATTTTGATGTTCAAAAATGTTGTTATTTCTTAAAGTCTCAAGCTGTGTGCTTTTGAATGTATTTGGGTTTCTGGAATTCATTTTCCCTTCTTGTTTACAACCAACACCTGATTATTTTTAAGGGAAAAATCAGATTAGGGAGAAGTTGTGATGCTCAGGTTATGTTTTGAATCATATTTTGAGTGTTTTACAGTTTGTGGATCTATTCAATTTGGTGAATCACCTAGTTTTAGTTTTAGTTTCATGCACTCACTCTCCCTTTTCCTTCAAAGTTCAATTCAAGTTTCAGGTGATTCAAGGGGAAGCTGGCCCCTAATCCAGAGGTCTACTCTTTGATAGGTTACCCACAGCCTGAGAGTAGTCCCATGTTTGACGGGATTGCTAGGTTCTACACTTAGCCATACTTGGGTGCAATCCCTAGTGACAACAATACCATAAAGTCCCATATCACAGACCCCTTTGGAAGATTGATAATTGAGAATATTCTTGATGGATCATTGTTATCTAGATACTTCTACTGTATAATGTGACACCAAGTAGTTTGAGACTTACTATACATTTTCCAAACTAGCTTGCCTCCAAAGGCTTCATTCCTTTTTGATAAATCATGAACACCCGCTCCACCTACTGCAAGAATATTTTCCATGTCTTGAAGAGAGATGAGAAGAATTTTCTTCTCTTTGGTCATGTTTCCTGCCCAAAGGAAACCTCTGATTAGTTTTTGAATTTGTGAAAGGACTGAAGGGGGGTGCTTTAAGGACAACTAGATAGTAGTTCAGGATAGCTGAGAGCACTGATTTAATTAGTATAATTCTACTTGATAATGAGATGCATCTGGCTTACCATGCCACTACTCTACTCTTAATTCTTTCAAGGTACTCACATTTATTTTTACTCAACACTTTAGTTAATTTAGCATCGCATTTAGTCATCATAATTATTTTTATTTCAATTACATTTTACATCTCAATCTACCAAAGCCTCCTTATAACATTACTGTCTTGATCCCTTATCTCACTAGAGAACTAGTAGAAGTGAGGTGGTGTAGGAGATTATTTATCCATTGATATTTTAATCAATCTTGAGGTCAGTAAAATTTTCCCTCTCTACCTTTCATTTTTAAAGTGAGGTGGTGTAGGAGATTACACATTGTAAATCTCTTTCATTTGTCTGGATGTTGTGAAATCCTATGAGATTCACAACACATACCACTTCTAAGACTACTGTGTGAAGGTCTACGAGACATATTGTTCCTCCTAATTGGTATAGTCCCACTAGATTAGGTCGTATGTTTGTCAGGAATATGGATCCTAAAGACACGATTGGTTCCTAATTCTTCATAGGATTGATACTATAACTTAGCACATCTTGAAAGGCCATATCTAGGGAATCTACATTGGAAATTTATCCACCTAAATCCCCTCCCAAAGTGGATCAAAAATTGGCCCTTACTATTGAATTTGACAAGATTCAATCTCTTAAGGAGAACCAAAGGGATTTTGAGACATTTCTTATAAAATGGTGTGTTCCTACTAAGATTAGGAATGTTGTTCATAACTTGAGAGAATTATTGATCTTAGACAAGGAAAGAATCAAAGCACTCTTAGTATTAGGAAGGATAGTATATGATAATATATCTCTTCCTCCTCCCAATTATCATGGAAACCAATAAAAAATTACTAGGGAATAGATTTTTATTGTAATACCAAGGGTGTCAGTACATATGGTGGGATCAAAACCTAATACTAATTCTTTTAAAAGTGGACCTATTCCCAGTGATAACATAAATAAAAACCCATTGGGGTATAGTTTATATAAAATTGGTGTGAATACTATGTTTGTTAACATGGATGGTGGTGTAATATAGGTCAATAGTGGGTCTTTTTCTCCCCTTGGGGGAAGTGGTAATCCACCTACACATCCTCTACCCCATAACCCTATTCTCAATACCATATTATAAAATATGGGATAATTAAATCAACAATTGGTGAACCTATCAACTATAACTAATCAAAGCTCTCCAACTTGGTACTATTGTCATAGTTCCTTGAACATGAAATTGCTAAGAATGCCACAGCTACAAGGGGTTTAATCCCTAAATTTTATAAAGTATTGTAGTGATGGAGATCCACATCTCTACATTGATTCTTTCTTAACTTAGTGTAGTTATTATCATAATCTGGATTATATGTTGCTTAAACTATTATCTGAATCATTTAAGGGAACCACTATGGGATTGTACATATCTCATTTGGAATACTCTATCAATAATTTTAATTTTATGGATACCTTCCTTACTCAATTCCAAGCTAACATAGGTAGAAAGGAAATCATTGCAAATCTTGTTCATTCTAAGAAAAAACTAAATGCAAAGATAATCAATTTTATTTCAAGATATCGGTCCATCTCTACAAAAGTTCCCTATGCCATGCCCAATGGAAACCTCAAAAGGATGTTCATAAAAAAATTACACGCAACGTTAGGAGAAAAAATTTCATTGAATATAAATCTCAATTTCACTTGTCTTTACAATGAAGTGACAAAATATCAGAATACCATTACTCACTTTGGGGACTCCTCCTCAAATGCCTATGGGATTTGTCTTCTTTAGAAGGATCTAAAAAAAAATGTTGTATTTAATTCCATGACACTCCCACAACCCTTTGAGAGGAACTAATTTTTGATATAAAATCAATAGATTCAAACATAAATTACTCTATTTAATACATATGTGAGTTTTTAGTAGAGTTTGTTGAGGGAAAACTTGGTAACTCTTCCTAAGATCCACCCCCTTCCTGATAATTATACATACCCCTAATGGTATAATAGATAAAAGTTATGTTAGAACCATCAAGAGCCTACTCATGGAACTAACTATTGTGTGTGTCTTATATATTTATTGAAAACCACATAGACATTAGTGCCATCAAGGTAAGAGAAAGAAAATAAAAGGTTTAAAGGTTTATGAATAAAGAAAACTACAAATTGAAGATCTATACTGATCCATTCCCACTACATTCATAAAAAAATATTGTGACATCTTCATCATATCCTCCATTAGGTGATAGTACTAATGTTAACATGGTGACCATCACTACTATTTCGCCACCCACCTGGAGGGTTCTTTAGATGACTATCACTTTTACCTCTCTCAATGAGTCATACAAAACAATCCTTCTCCCCTATACATCTTGGTGTTGATCAATAAAATCTCCATCCCGAGCATCTTTCTTGAGCCTTCATGTCAAATTGACCTTATCACTTAGGAGGTCTTTTTTTCAATGACTTAAATTGCATGAAATACAATGAATGTACCACCACCATAAAAATAGATGATGGGTTATCACTTTTCACATTGGAGTCTACCACATTGATGGTTCAAGTAGGACCCAAGGCATTTTTCTCAAAAAAATTTGTGAATCCTAAGTTGGACCTCTTCTAGGTAAAACTGGGTATCCCCTAGTTGACCTCCATGAGAGCCATCCCCTTGATCATGTATAAATTATTGAAGTTTCCCTATGAGGGCATCATTCACATAGAATAGGACACTAGATATCACTCCTTGGTGTTTTATGCACCCAAAAATGGTCGCCTAGACTTTGGGCCCCATTTATTCAATTTATTAACCCTGAATCAATTTTATCAATAATCAATATTTTCAACAATATCAATCTCTTGATCAAGCCTTAATTTCGATCATATATTGGATTTTATCCTATGGGCTAACCATTTATCCTAAGTCTTTATTTGATTCAAAGGAATATTTCCTCCCTTTTTAATTAAATAAAAATCCCATCTTTTCCTCTTATCCTAAGTTGCACAAATAAAGCATTATTCCTATTTTACAAAAAGGAAAAAAGCACTTTTTGTCTCACATGAGGCTCAAAAGTCAACACTTCACTCTCATTGGAGGATGCTTGTGCACATGGATTGCTCCTCTTTCAAGCTCCACCGCCGATTAAGACTTTTTGCCTCTTAATCTCAATGGTCCATTTCTTTGCATTTCTTATAAAAGGAGAGCTCTCTCCTCCATTTGCATATCCACTTGTTTTATGATAATGTTATGTTGCAGGTTTTAGGTGCATTTGGAGTTTGAAGACATTGAAGACTTGTTGCATTTCATTGTAGTTGCATATTTGCTTTCTTAGTTGCATGATAATGACATTCTTAGCATAGATTTCATTTTATGCAATAGATTTAAGCTTGCATAGTCTAAATAGGAGGCATTGTAATCCATTGCTATTTCCTTTCATAGATTAGTTGCATTGTACTTTCCTTTCATAGCTTAGATTGCATCATCATATAGCTTGCATTGCATTGCATATTTGATTCTTGGAGATATTGGCATTATTGCCCTTGTCTTCATTGTGAATCTCTCATTGTGTGGTTGACTAGCAAGGTCACAAGTTTGTAGCTCTAGCTGAGAGCAATTTTCAACCTTGCAACTCCATGCATAGAGAGCTATGATTCGTGAGGCCTCATTCTTGAGCAACCTTGCATGTAATGGTTCATAGAAGTGCACCATTTTAGTGTGTACATTTCTGGCGCCCACTGTGGGGCAGAGTAGATAGGCTTTGTCCTTTATTTCATTTGCATTTTCATCATTTTTTGGATTATTTTTCAAAAATTTTACAGTTCTAGTTTTCTGTCTCAGAATATCGCGCGATACTTCTCAGTATATCGCGCGATATACCTTTATATAGCGGTGCGATACTTCGCACTTGCTACAAATATCGCCTGCCTTGAAGAGAAATATCGCACGATAGTTCACCCTTTACGGACTATCGCCCGACCTGCCTAGAGTATATTGCCCACCAGTACTGAGGTATATCGCCTGGCATAAGGCAAAATATCGCGCAGACTAAAAGTATCACCCCGGTATAGTGCGAAGTATCGTGCGATACTGGTGTCTGGACTATGTCTGTACCCGACAGTGAGCTGTTTTTGAGCTATTTTATCTATCTTGCAAGTTTTGGGTTCTTAGCTATATTTTTGAAATTTTTTAAAAATTTCAGCGTTTTCAAATCCGTGCCACTCTAGAAAATGGGTACCCATTTTTTTTGAAATTTTGCAAATGGTATCAAAAGTTTAAGTCTGATATATCATTGGAAAGTCTTTTTGAGCCTAATCCAACCATGATGGTTTCATTTTCAGATTTTATCATTTGATTAGTTATTTTTACAGATTATCTAATTTTTTATGTACTAATCATTGGTAGATTTTGGATTTTGATTCTCCTAACTCTTGTTGGTCTAACAAGTTGTGGTTGTAGGTGCTCTCATTACTTAAAATTTTTCAAAAGAACGCATGTCAAAGAGGGCTACTAACAGTTTTTGTAGGGCTGCCCAAGCATAAAAACAAAAACAAAAAAAAAACTTGCTTGTTTATTTGCTTTCCTTTTAAGTGTGGAAAAAACTAGTTTCATTTATTAGGCACTTAAGATCTTGTTGTAAGAATTCTTGGGTGGTAGGAGAAGTATGCTCTTCACCATTTTGGTGAACCAGAAAATCTTGACCCATCTTTGAATTTTGAAAACAAGAGGGTAAATGAACTTTACTTGGTGTGTTTGGGAGAGATTCTTGAGATAGGGGAGTATGCTCTTCACCCTTGTGGTGAACCAAAAACCTTGAACCTCAAGAGTTGATCCACTTTTTGTTTAGTTGTTAGAATCTTTTAGTGGGCCTGCTCTTGAGCAATCAAGAGGAACGACCCAAGTGGGGACAAGATAATACCGAGCTATTCCAACCCACTATAATCTCAAGGCTATCAAGGACACAAAACCTTGGTAGACATAACACTTGTCTTCGCTTGATGTGAGTAGCTCATGGGATTGCGACCATGGGGAAAGCATGGAGCAAGAATGCTTAAGGTACTCTTGAGGCCGCGAGGTCCTAGTCCTTCATGAGGAGCAAGAGGGGTGTTATGAATGGAAGCCCTTATTAAGAACCATAGATAGAAGCCACCCTATTTTTTCCGCTTAGCTTCTTGGTGCAAGGATTGATCCAAGTGGACTTACCCGGATCACCCGAAGATACTCACCATATGTGTTCTTTTGGTTGTGTTGTTTGACACTTCCATGACAAAGCCAATATCTCTTGTAGGCAACCACTTGGTGTGAGGCAAGGGAGCATCAAGTTGTGGGCCAAGTTGCTAAGTAATGAGCCTTGTCCTTCTAGGTAGTAATTTCTTGAATTATCTTTTGTGCTATACCAGTGTAAATGTTATCAACATTCAAACAATCGGTAGCATTCATAGGGTGCTTTTTCAATTTTGATATCACAAGTGTTTATCTTGGCAAGGTTGCTTTTGCCCTTGTTTCAAGTGTTTGAAGACATGTTTGATCCCATACTATTTGCAAACTTGTCCAATTGCTATTGAATTTGTGATAGAAATCAGACATTTTCACCCTCACATTCAGAAACTTGAAATTAGACCTTAAAAACTCAAAATTTTGCACAAATTGGTCAAGATCAACATCAGTATCACATTAGCCAAAGAGAAATATCGCATTAGAAGGTTGTTCTTGGTGAGAAAGTTTATCTCTAAAATTGTGAGCTACATTCTTGAGAAATTCTCGTACTCTTATTGTCCAAATAATTTTCATTTAATCTCAATTTCAATTATATTTTGGCCTAGTCCAACCTCCTGGTTCAAGAGTGCAAGGGTAGTCACCCTTTGATTTGAAGCACCTCTTTGACAGTGTTGGTAAAGCCCCTTCTTCTATCTTTTCATTTCTCTTTGGACAACAGAGAGCTTTGATTATCCTAGTTTGGTGTTGACATTTTGTGAGGTCATCTTATTACCAAGGGTCTTCTATTTTCAGTCTTCCTTGGTCAGTCCAGATCTTAGATCCTAGGTGTTGTCATGTTGCTCAACATCTCAATGAACATTATGGTATCAATTGCACAAGATGGCTCTTAGTCTTCTTCTTTCTTCTCCATTTCCCATGTTCTTCTAAAGTCTTCTACTCCCAGGGGAAATTCTTCTTCTTCTTCTTCTTCTTCTTGATTCTTTTCCTCTTATTATCTAGTCTACTTTCTTCTATTCATCTATTCATTTCTTCCATGCTTGATTCCTCCTCTTCTATAACCATGAATCTTGACTATCTGGTTTTGGAATCTTTATTAAAAATAGATGATCTTGAGCTCATTGACATATTCGAAAAGTGTTGTTCCTCCAAAATTCTCATGAGTGATGAATTTATAGCAAAAATAAAAGAAAAGATGATTGAATCAGATGCCTTTGCTAGAATCATAAACATGATTATATCATGATCTTCTTCTTCCAAACATTCTTCATCATCTAAATCTTCTCATTCTTCTTCACCTTCCAAGTCTTATCATGACTCTTCTAGACATCATTCTCATTCTTCATCTTCTAAGTCTTATCATGATTCTTCTAAACACTATTCACATTCTTCATCTTCCAAATCTTATCATGACTCTTCTAAACATTATTTGAATTCCTCATTATCCAAGTCTTCTTCTTCCACTAAGTCTTCAATTTCCTCTTCTTCACGATCTCATTCTTCTTCTACTTCTCCTAAGAGTCTTACTTCTCTTTAGAAGACATACCATAAAGAGCAACATGATAGTCCTTGTGATGTCTCTTCCACAAAGAGTGACACACCTACCTTTGATGACTATGATGATGGACAATGTAGCAATACTTATGGCAACTCTATTCCTAAGAGTCCTCCTCGTCATGTGCTTAGGCTTACTAAAGGGTCATCCTATTGGATAGATTGTGATGGTGATCCATATGATTCTGATTTTGAGAGAAATTATGATATTTTTTGTGAACAATATGATACATCTGCTTCTATTGAGGAAGAGAAAGCTTTCCGTGCTAATTATAAATGAAGATACTATGAGCATGTCTTGTCTAAAAACTCTCATGCTGAAAATAAAGATTACACTCTCCAGCAAGATCATGTTAATGCTGAACCTTTGTCTTGTGATGGTCCCCTTCCATCCGCCACTTCCTCCAATACCCACACACTTCCTAAAGCTTCTGAGTCATCCAAATCTTTCACAAATCCTTCATCCAACAAAGATCCTAAGACTTTCCATGCGGTTCCCTATAGTTATCCTCAAGGGCCACCTCTTAAAGATACTCAAGATAACCTTCACTTGGCTACAAATACTTTCAATAATGTCAAACCTAAAGAGCCTAAGCCTTCATCCGCTATAATGCCTATTTCAGCTAGTCCTTCACCACCTCTTCCAAAGTCTTCCATACAATCCCAACATGCTTCCTTGTCCTTAGAAGTGGCTCCATGTCAAGAGGACTCTAAAAATGATAAAGAAAAGAACATAAAAAAAGATCAAGATCAAGAACCCTCCATGTCATCCAATCCTTTTCATGATGTCTCTGATCCGCTTCATGGTTCTTTTGATCCTCTATGCTCTTTCGCATTCATTCCACCATCTCCTAAGCAAGATCAAGCTACTACTTACACTATTGAGCTTATTGACAATCAAAATAACCTTACTACACTTGCACTTTCTAAAGATGATACTTCCATTAAGGTTATTAAAAATGGTTTTGTTACTTCCAATGTTGAGCCTATTGAAAATCTAGAAAAAGTTGATACGCTTATGCTACCCAACAATCATTGTCAAGATCAAAGTCTTCCATCTTCTTGTTCTACCATTCCATGTTCATTTCCGCTTTCTACTCTTCCTAAGTCTTTGCAAGCTCTGAACAATCCTATCAAAGAAGTTGCTCCTATTCAAGATGTTCATGATCCTATTGTAAATCCTAATGCTCACTCTAAAGATCCTGATGTCCTTGGTTGTTATATAGATGCTAATGAACTTATTGATTATCCTTTTGCATCTTCCACATCTATCCTTGGACCTCCTCCACCAATACTAAGGGCTTCATGTCTTCCTTCCATCTTGGGTCCTTATGTCCCTTCACTTTCCCCTCCTAATTATCCTAATTCATCATCCATTTTGGGTCCTTACATCCCTCCATCTCCTATCTTTCCTCAAGATCAACATAGATGCATACCCTTGAATCCCTTTCATCCACCCACCCATCTAAACTGGTCATATCCTCCTTCTTCTTCCACAAGTCCCGAGTCTTTTGGAAGTAAGTTGAATGTTCAAAATAAGAAAAAGAAGCAATACAAGAATCCATCAAAAAAAGAAGATCACCATGTCTCCTCTAGTCAACATGGGGGCATAAAGTCGAAAGAGATATCTAAGAAGAATACTACAAGACAAGTATGGGTTCCAAAATCCATCATTGAAGATATTCTCTCTCAATCATCAAAAAGAAATGAAAAGCCTAAGGCTATATGGATTCCAAAGTCTCTCTTGAAAGAGTCTCATGTTGAACAAAAAGTGAAATTGACATTCAAGCTTCCAAAGACTTCCACTTCATCTTTTTCCAAAAACATTCTTCCATTCTATGCACCTAAACCGCAACCTCTGCTAACCATTTGCCATATTCCTTCTCGTATTTCTCCATTCACATTTGAGAATTATAACAAGCACACCAATCCTCTTTTTGAAGAGTCAGATAGCAATAATGAACCAGAATATGGTTTGCACTTGGACTAGAATATGGTTCATGTTTTCTCCATCCTCTCGCCACCCTTCAAGGTGTGTATTGACATTGATCTTACCTTTCTTTCCATCTACCTTTTCACATTCCTTCCATTCATTATCCTTCTACCTTCTCTCATTTTTTTCCTCATTTGCCTATTCCTCATGCATTTTCCTTTCCCTATCAGCATCCTTGAGCATATCATTTTAGATCCTTGGTATATCAATGATTTATCCTTTCAAGGAGCATTACCTAAAAGGCTTGCTTTCTTCCGAAAAAAGATAAAATTTAAAAAAAATAGAAAAAAGAAAAAAATAAAATAAAATTGAAAATGTGCCATGGTGAAAACCTGGAAATAGGCACCTTGGTAGCAAAAGTAAAGAGAAATAAATTCATCCTATGGTGAAAACCACTCCCTTGTGGCACCTTGGATAAGTACCATGATGAAAACCTGGCAATCAGGCGTCATGCGTAGTTCTTCTACATATTTCATCCATTTCATCTTCTCTTTTTGATCTTGACAATGTTGACCTATACTCAAATATTTGGCTATCTTGTGAGCTATCTTATGATGATCTTGCTTCCATTTCATTCATGTTTAGCCTTCATATTCATTTTCCTTCATTCATTCTAGCCTATCGCTATCCTTTTCCCCTTGGTCTTGATCTAATAAAAAGAGTAAAACATGATTCTATGAAGTCTCTTGACATGTCTACTCCTTTGGACTAGATCCTTTCCTTCTTTTGCATTACCCTTTTGTGACTTATCCTATGCTGGCCTTTCATTGCTTGTCCAAATGTGCTTTGCATGACAATTTTTCTCTAGCTTGGGTACTCTTGAGGAGTTTGACCTTGAGGATTTCTTCCCTCCATTTGCCTTCATTCTCCTTTCCTCTATCTCATTCACCAGCTTGCTTATCCATCTTGCCCCTCACCTTGCTAGACATTGAGACTACACGATGTGATCTTGCTTAAAGAGTCTGATGCCCATTTCTATCTAGGGGCATTCTTTGTACATATTTATGGATCCTGAAAAAATACCAAAAAAATTGATATATGATGCTGAAAAAATCCTAAAAAAGCATAAAATGTCTTGAAAAAATACAAAAAAATAAAAAAAGTTCAAAAATTCAAAAAAAGAAAAAAATGAAAAAAAAAGATTCCAAGTGGTGAAAACCTAGAAACAGGCGCTACTTGAGGCCTTTGCACCCCTATTTGTTAGCATGTGTCCTCGACATTGAGCATTTCTCCATCATGCCTTGACCTTATTTGACTTGGTCTAGAATTGGTCTTTATCTTTGTCTAAGGGGCATAACTGTTAGCATTGATCTTTTAGGTGCGTTTGTCTCTTGGGGCATTTCACAATAGGTGTTTTTCAACACCACCCCAAAATAGTGTTTTTCAACACTACCCCTACGTCGAGTGTTTCTTAACACTTATCAGATGTCTTACCCAATAGTCTAAGTTTGATGTGATATTTATCATTTGCAGATGCGATAACCAAAGTTTGACTCTATGACCAACACACACGCACTTAAACAATCAACTCGCTTGAGATATGGTGACTTTACTTTTCTTTGTGTGCTGTCTATGAGAATTTCTTTGATGAGTGGCCTCTCCCTGAGAAGTTTTCGATGATGCATAGCTAGAAGACTGAGGGAATGAGAACATGTTTTCTTTCTTTATCTGCTTGTGGGTATATTTTGTTGATCCTAACTGTCATGAGCATTTATGCTAGTCCTACATGACACTATGGATTAACAAGGTATTATCCTTGACTATTTTGCGAGTGCATGCTTTTAGCTATCCTGAATTTTATGTGTCCTGATACAAGGATAATCTCACCATATCAAACTTAGGTGATCCCACTGCATTAGTCATCTCAACCTATATGTCTTTGATGCCTAGGTGGGATTCCCACATTTCTATCTGATAAAGATCATATTCATATCCGCATAGTTACGCTAGTGTGCATTGTATGATCTTACGACGCTACCAATAACACTTGATGATGATAATTAGATGTCTATAAGCGTTGTGACCTTGCAAGTCAACCACTTTCATAGTAGCTTGCATTTTTAGGGTCATGATAGTCTAGTTTTGCATTCCTTGCATATGGAGAGAGCTCTCCTTTTCATCTTATGTGGACCTGTCAGTCGACTGCGCTCACCTTTTCTTCTTCTCGATCATGTCTTTCACTCCTTGTCCTTTTCATCTCGAACCTATTCCTGTTCATCACAAGGGGTTAATCATATCATCATATCTATATCAAAACTGTCATTTTCAAGAAACATAGGTCTATATCATACACATGAGAATTAAACATACATCTATGAGAGAGGACATACATAAGCATATACATAAACATTTTGAGCAAAATGACAAGACAATATACATAAACTGATACATCCATCACAAGTGAGACAAATACACATGATACATCGAATATCCAGTAATCTCATAAATCTATAACAATGTCATGATATACAATACAATATGAGATCTCAAAATCTGGATCAAAAGTCTCAAAATATGTCCAAAACATCTAAGCCCTAAGACTCACTACCACCCTCGTGAGGAGCTCGTGGTGGTGGAGGAGGCATAGCTCTCCTATCGAGTACCACATCTGATACCCCTACCTGCTGAGAGTATGATGGTGCTCTCTCACCCTCTGGGACATCCTACAGATAGAGTCCATGATAGTAGGTTGCTCTCGCTGACTCCTATCGGAGCTCTAGTGCCTCTGCCTGTGCCATCGCCTCATGGCGTGCTATTTCTGCCCTGAGATTAGCTATCTACTGATCTCACTTTTCCCTCAGATCCAGTAGCTACTAATCTCTCATGGCTATAGTAGTCCAAAGCTGCTGTATCTCTACCTCCTGAGCCTATATCTGGGCTCTCAGATCCTCTCCCCCCGCAGGCTGCTCCTGCTGTGCCTCTGCCTGCCGACGAGCTGGTCTCGCCTCCTCCTCAGGCATCACTGATCACTGTCCCCGTGACTATTTTTGGCCACCTAATCTCAACCCCTCTCCTCTCTCCATCCTCCTCTCTCTCCCCCTCCTGCCATCTCCTCCATCCCCTCTCTCTCCTCCGTCCCCTCCGTCTCCTCCATTTCCCCCGTCCCCCCCTCCATCTCCTCCCGACACTGGTACCTATGCATCTGGTACTATAAACTGAGGGAATGACACCCTCCGCCACTCTTCTCTGTAGGCTCCATTAGCCCCTGCATCTGCCATATCTGGGAAATACTCCCAGGGCTCGCTCCTGATACCTGGTATCTCTGCGACAGCCTGCTGATAATCCAACATGGGTAGCCACCCATGACCCTCCTCATCTCTGGCCTTGGCATATGTGGTAGTCTCTGTCGAGACTCGCTGCTACCTCCCAAACTGTCGCCATACCTGAGTGATGCAGAATCTCTCAACTATCTCTGCATACCAACCTATCGGTGGCCGAGTGCACAGCATATAACTCAGCTCATCGGCTACATCTCCCCAGACCTCAACCTCCCTGTATGGCCTCCATGTGAATGAGGCTATCTCATCTAGAATCTATTTGTAATATATCACATCTCTAGAATGGGCATGTGATATAAACCTGAGGTACTTGTAGATGTAGGGGTACCTCCTCTCCCTCAGCTGAACCTTGGGGCGCACCACAGTGATGTGCTCCCATGCCCATACCTATGCCAGGATGGCACCGCATGCCCATGTCCAACCATCTCTGTAGATGATCTCATGCAGTTCATGGTACATCTCTGCCAATATGGCAGGACCCCATGCCATCCGTCGCGGCCTGCCGACCAAGTCCACCAATAGTCGAGCCCATCCAAGTGGGAAACCCTTCTGACTGCGATCAATCATCAGGATCTGTGAGATAATAGATGCCACTATACATGGCACTGGGTAGTCTCTGCCAAAATCATCTATCAGCCTCTCCCAGCTGATATGCCTATCCAGAATAGTGACATCCTGGAACATCTCCTGCACCAGTCGGCACTCCTCAGTAGCATCTTGATCATAGTACACCTGTGCCAACAAATGAATCATGTCAGTTTTCATCATATGAAAATATTATATTTATGATTAGATCTTAAAACATGATTATACTCACTGGCTCGCCATGGCATGGCACACGTAAGATCCTATAGATGTCCTCTAAAGTGATCGACACCTCTCTAGTAGGTAGATGGAAGGTGTTGTACTCACTATGCCATCTCTCGGCAAGAGCAGTCAACAACCCATGGTCCGCTCAAATATATGGGTATCTCAGTAGATATCTAAATCCCATCGCTCTGATGTCGGCATTGCCCAGATCATCCAGATCTCGGACACACCGCAATCCTGTCACCTTCGGCGCTCTGATGATGAGCACCGGAAAGACCTCCTGCAAGCCAAAACCAAGCCAGTTGTTAGCACATATCATGATGGATGTCTAAAAACTCAGTATAAAACATCCCAAAAATGTAACATTGTCTAGACCCATGTCATTTTTGCTCAAAAATGCATTAAAAATTGAAATTTTATACTGGGTGATATTCTTTTTTTGGAGAAGTATCACTCGATACTTCTCCCTATAGCGGGGTGATAAACCTTATACCGCATGATACTTCACCCAGTATCATGCGATCTTTCACCCAATATCGTGCGATATTGGTGCCTTAGGTCACGTAATACTTTGGGGACCCGCAAAGTATCGCGCAATTCTTCTCCCCAAAGCGCGCGATACTTCTAAAGTATCGCGCGATATTTCACCTAGCAATTTTTTTTTGAAATTTGAAAATTTGAAAAACGTGCTAAAATAAGCTATTAAATGCAAAAAATGACTCAAAAAGCTCAAGTTTTTCGAAAACATACCGGGGCAGGATAGTGTGGTGGCCGGTTGTGCAACCGGGCGCACTCGAATCGATGCCTGTGGATGGGAACTCCTGCTTGCTGGGCCATTTTCTCTCTCTAAAGCTCTGAAATTCTCAAATCACTAAAAGACAAATGATTTTTGAAAATGATATTTTGACCCCTTTTATAGCCTTTTGACTTTTTGACCTCATTTTCAAAACACCTCAAAATTGTGCAAAAATTGCCCCCTAGCTAATTTCAACGTCCTGGATCCATTTTCGAACCTGAAATGGAAATCCGAGGTCATCTTGATAGTCAAAATCATGTTTCAAAATCTTTCCCCCCTTCTACGCAGTTGACTGATCTTTTGAGGCCTAATCCTTCGATCTTTGTTGGGGCATCGTCATTTCTTCATTTCCATGTCTTCCAAACTTCTAGTCTTTCATTCATATTCATTCCATTCCCTCATTTCTCATGTTTGACTACATTTTTTCAGTCAGGCTAGGGCATGTTTCATTGCCTAATGGTTAACCTATTGACCCTTACCTTCGGTTGTGATTTCCTTCTGATTTGATCAAATCCTTATCAATTCGCTGTTCTCCTCTCTACTTGATTTCAATTTCAATTCTGAGGGGGCAGTACCTATGAGATTCTCATCCTTGATTCTCATGATCCTCTTGATTGAGACATCTTTTGTGAGCTTTCGCTCAAATTTGAGATTCTTATCTCTTACTTTGAATGTGATCCCGAATCGACCTCATGTTCAAAGGCCTTTGTTTATACTTTATCCGGATGTGATCCCGAATCGACCTCATATCTGAGTTGTTTTGTGATCCCAAATCAATCTCACATTTCAACTTCATTCTTTGACTACATGTGTTTCCAAATCGATCACACATTAGTCAAAGAGGGGGAAATGTATGCACCCAAAAATGGTCGCCTAGACTTTGGGCCCCATTTATTCAATTTATTAACCCTAAATCAATTTTATCAATAATCAATATTTTCAACAATATCAATCTCTTGATCAAGCCTTGATTTCGATCATATATTGGATTTTATCCTATGGGCTAACCATTTATCCTAAGTCTTTATTTGATTCAAAGGAATATTTCCTCCCCTTTTAATTAAATGAAAAGCCCACCTTTTCCTCTTATCCTAAGTTGCACAAATAAAGCATTATTCCTATTTTACAAAAAGGAAAAAAACACTTTTTATCTCACATGAGGCTCAAAAGTCAACACTTCACTCTCATTGGAGGATACTTGTGCACATGGATTGCTCCTCTTTCAAGCTCCACTGCCGATTAAGACTTTTTGCCTCTTAATCTCAATGGTCCATTTCTTTGCATTTCTTATAAAAGGAGAGTTCTCTCCTCCATTTGCATATCCACTTGTTTTATGCTAATGTTATGCTGCAGGTTTTAGGTGCATTTGGAGTTTGAAGACATTGAAGACTTGTTGCATTTCATTGTAGTTGCATATTTGCTTTCTTAGTTGCATGATAATGGCATTCTTAGCATAGATTTCCTTTTATGCAATAAATTTAAGCTCACATAGTCTAAATAGGAGGCATTGTAATCCATTGCTATTTCCTTTCATAGATTAGTTGCATTGTACTTTCCTTTCATAGCTTAGATTGCATCATCATATAGCTTGCATTGCATTGCATATTTGATTCTTGGAGATATTGGCATTGTTGCCCTTGTCTTCATTGTGAATCTCTCATTGTGTGGTTGACTAGCAAGGTCACAAGTTTGTAGCTCTAGCTGAGAGCAATTTTCAACCTTGCAACTCCATGCATAGAGAGCTATGAGCCGCTTCATGAGGCCTCATTCTTGAGCAACCTTGCATGTAATGGTTCATAGAAGTGCGCCATTTTAGTGTGTTCAGGTGTCACATGGGGGATTCTCTCTTGATCACTACTAGCCTAATTTGGTAGGGCATCTATATCCTTGATAGGATGTGTCTTTTATCACCTATTGGAATACAAAGCTGAGTAATTAAACTCTAAATTTGTAGCATATTTTCCTACTCCTACCTAGCCATCTCATGAGGCCCAACATACTTCATCCTCTACTCCTTTTTTAACCAAGGGCTTAGGGAAATAACATTCCCAATGGGAAGCCTCTTTGTCTTCCTTGGGTCTTTCAACCTTCGATGGTTTCTTATGTTCTTGTATTCATGCCTACTATAGATAAGAGAAAGGCACCCACACTACCAAAATACAAGGCAAGTCTACCCTTATCAATTAATATCATCATAGACATACCTCACCCTACCATTTATGGTAAGTGTATGAGGTCTCCCAAGACTACATAGTCTCCCTTGGTACATATCCCTTAGCCTCCAAGGGAATTCTCTATTCCTCCCACTGCTGATAGGGTGAAGAAAGGAAGGGAAATTGTGACTGAGATGGTAGTACCTATTCTAACACCACCCTCTACTCCATCAGTAGGGCCATCTTATTTTCCAATAATGGTATCAATTACCTCTCCCATGGATTAGGATGTTGTTTTACCCTAGAAAAATTCTCAACCTATCCCACATCTATGTTAGAACCAACTTATATGTGAGCACGATAATTTTCAATGGGTGAGGGCATTGACACATGAGGTTGTCACGAAGGTGTAAAGTGTATCTTCTGATCCCATATTTTCTACTTTCACTATCACTCCTAGCTCTGGTTTTTGCTATATTTTTGCTACACCATCCTTTCACCCTACAACCTAATCCATATTTCTTTCCCTTTCACTAAGAGTAACCATTTGGCCTTGCACTAAGTGGTTCCAAGTGTTTATCTCTCCCTTGCAAGTGTTTCCACTTATTACTACACTTCCTGATGTCCCACCTTTTTCCACACTAGTGAACATGATGCATAATTAGTGGTACCCAATGCATTAATTTCCACCCAAGACACAAAAAATTCATTTCATGATAGCCATTCTATCTTCCTTGATGTCCTGAAGGTTTATATAGTGGACAAGAGAGCACCACCTCTATCCTTCAAGAGGAAGTTCAAGTAGGGCCCTATTACAAAGTTTTGTTTTCATGAGTCCACTTCTACAAAACCTCTTTCCATTTTGTTCCTTGTAGTGGAGAAATATTTAACTTCTCCTAAGTTTATCTCCACCCCTTTCACATAGTTCAACAAGGTGTCTTCTTCATCAACACCTCAACATGGGTCACCAACAAGCTATGTGTCTTTCCTATTCAACTCATTAGATGAAATACCAACATTCACGACAATCTTTACATGATGCCTTTCACTCACCTTAGTGGATATACTAGATGAGAATATTGAGGCTACCTCATCTTTGGCTATATCTTTTTGTGGGGTTCTTGGGTTTTACATCACAACCATTCCATTATAATCTTGGTCTCCCTCCTTATATGATCAAATATTGGAATGGATGAGATCTTATAGTGGACAACCAATTAGGGTAACACCCACTTATACATTTGTAGATTAGAGTATGTTTTATTGTGTTCTCTAGTGCTTATTTTTAGTGTTTTTACCTCTTAGAGGACCCTTGTACTCTATAGGTACTTGGAAACATGAGGTTATCTATTTTGAACCTTATTTCATGTGTTCTCATGTTCTTATATTTGTTTTAGCTTTGATTTTTATTTTTGGTGATGACACAAAGTGTTGGGGGCATTTAGGATACCCTTTCATGTTGACCCAAATCTTTATGTTCCTTTGTCTTCATGTGATACTCTTAAAATATGATCCATGATTGGAAGTTTTGAGATACCCCTTGAGACCATGTATATTGGTGTTTTTGGTTCTAATTCCAATCCATTAGATCCCCCTACCTTTGTGAAAATATTGTAGAAATTATGTGTCACCATCAAGAAGTGACATTCCATGGAAACATCTTGTATGTTAGCATGCTACTATGTCTTTTCCCTCCTTATAATGCCTCATGATCCGCTTTGAGAACATGATCCATCCTAATGGATTTTTTATATTTATATGTATGATTATCTTTTTATCTAATGATCATTTTGTCTCTACATCACAAGTTATTCTCGCAACATTTAAGATTTTGAATCTTCATGTCTACCTTTATGGGGCCCAATCCAAGAGGAAGTTCAAGTAGGTCCCTACCAAAAAATTTTGTTTTCTCAAGTCCACTTCCATAAAACCTCTTTCCAATTTGGTCAAGTCGTAGTGGAGAAATCTCTGAATTCTCCTAAGTTTATCTCCAACCCTTTTTCAGAGTTCAACAAGGTGTCTTTTGGTAGGAATGAATGCTGAATATATCCTATGGGGGAGTATTAATAGTCATTCTATAGCATTTTTTTTTGCATTCATGATTATGATTGTCATTAATGTCAACACAGTGATCTACTGAAGATTAGCAGAAAAGCAGACAATGTTTGAGTTAGCGCACGTGGGATATTAAAGATCAAGCTATGCGGAGTTGAGGACTTAATTTGTGATGTTTCATGTGATCATGGCTAAGAACGCATAAGGAAATTCATCTATTCATGATAGCTATGTGTAAATCAGTGGAAGCAGTATTCAACCAGTGTTCCTGAGTAGCAGTTTGTGGAAATCGGATGATATATCCTAATCAGGATAGAATCTGAGCATGTGAAGTTGTATAGATGATGAAGACATGTTTATTGTGATGTGGATGTGATAGTAAGGTCAGTGGTCACATGAGTGAAGAGTTATCTTAATTGGAAGCTGACAATTTCATGTAATTCTAGAATTGTTATGTAACATGTGGAAGATATTATTTTGTAATTTGCATGCTGACTCATCTATAATTATTTGAGTGTGGTATAAAGGAAGGAATATTTTCCTTATTGAAATATGTAAGTAATTGGAATGTAAGTTTGTGAATTGTGGAATTGTGCAATACTTATTGAAAGAGGATATGTGAAGTATAGAGATTTGGTATTGAGATATGATGAAGTAGTTGGTGTGGTTTGGCATAGTCAAAGGAGAAGTGATAAGTTGTTGAGATCAGTAATATTTTGATATTATTCTATTGAATAATATAGATTTCAGTTGGACAGTGTGTTTAGTGATCTTTCCCTTGAAGCTATTTGGACAGTGGGTCCTTTTGTCTTCCAAAACTCCTAAGAAGGTTATAATCTTTTAGCAGGGATTCTGTAATGCCCCACCAAGGAACCCTCGGTACAAAGGCATAATTACATGACAAAACATGGGGAATAGTTTTTTTTTTAAAACAAAAAAGTAACAAAATATTATCTCATTTGATTATACAACATAAATAGAAGTCAATAGAATGAAGAGATTATACTACTTTGTCATGTTCAAATAACAAATGGTTATCATTACATACCTAAATGTTTCTACCTTGCTTTTGCATTAGGACCACCATGTCCAACACCTGTAACTACACACATGTCTATACAACTGGGTGTAAATATTAGATACATGATCATAGATAAATACTTTATTGATATCTTAACTAAGAGAATTATTATTAAGAAGAAGTGAAATCATTTCATTAGAACTTAAAGACAAACCCTAAGGGACTGGACCTAAGCCTCGGGGGCTCATCATTGATGGCCTTGCCTATGTTCACGCTCAGAGATTCGTAGTTTGACCCTTCCAATATAACTATCTATCTATAAGATCATAAAAAAAAATGGGTACACAACCTCTTCTAGGGTATCTATTTATCTAGGCTTGACACAGGGCAAAGTTACACATAAATCTCCTCATGAGGTCTAATTAAAGATTTAAATTCAAGGAAAAGAAAAGACACTAAAAAAAAATATAAATAATATCCTCAACACCATGCGTACAAAAATATGTATTTGTACAAGTTGAGTTACCTAATTCTTTGACAACCATAAAGAATATATCTAATAATGGTGAAAACCAATAAGAATATTGAAGTCTTATATAACTCATAAAGACAACATGCAAATGAGAGATAACATAAAAATACTCTTCTTTTAAAGAGAGAAACTTAAAATAAGAACTAAAGACTCTCTTGGGTATGAACGACTCTTAAGCCATTGCATATAAAGCTCAAATCATTAAATCATATATAAGAAGTAAATAAAATAAGAGGGTTTACTATATTTTAAATCTTAATTATTAATGAACTGAGGCAAGTATTATAATCTTGAATATAATTAAACATGAATGCGGATAACTACCCTTTACCTATAAAATAGACATAAATATGGACTTACTAATCTCCTTTCTTTCTCTAGGCTTAGGTGACTAGCTAGTTATGGCTAATAACTATTTGATATAAACCAATTTAAAATCATTGATGTCCAAAAATCTTTTCTAGAAGATGCATTGGACAAATCTATCTATCTACCAAGCTTATTTACAAATGTAATCATTTAGAATAATTAAGTACAATAATCATTTTTAAGTAATCAACAAAAATGTAATAAAACACATCAAGAAAATAAGTATTTGAACTTCATAATTTGACATACATAGGTCTTAAGTTTGTTTAAAATATATTACTACATAGCCATCTAATAGATTCATAAATAATCTCATTCATCATTATAAATAATAAAAGAAAATAAATAACAAAATAATATTTATAATAGAATAATTAAGATAAATTAAAATATGCATAACTTCCAAAAAAGTATTCTATATGTATTTATGCATTAGTTTATTATTTTATCTTATTAACCTAAATACAAATAACTCAGTCCAATTCAACATCCTACTAAAAGAGATAACATAAATTATTCCTAGATGTAACATTTGAATATAATAGTCATCTATTTCCTGATCATAGACTCTTAATCATATACAATTTTTATCTATATTCAGTATAGATTTATTACATTATTTTACTATCAATCATTAAATCTATAGACATGAAGAGATCATATTTTTCATAAAATTCTACAACACTAAGTAAATCAGATTTTACACAGAAATTTATAGCACTACATAAATCAGATTTTATACTTAATAATCAGATTTTCCATGAAACCTTATATCACTCCATAGAACAGATTTTACTGTCAAATAAAGGAAGATAAATGTATCTCTTCAACCCATATTTTTTTCAACTTTGATTTCTTATGTAAAAGGTTTTTAAAAAAAACCAACCCCATATATGATAAATTTGATTACAAAATTGACATTAAAGAGGCAAAGATTATGCAAGAAGGAAACATGCACAAAAGGATTAGAAATTTCATTTTACATATAACCATGGAGATTTTTTTCTAATGAAGACAACCATATTAAAAGCAATGATGATTGTTTAAACAAGTATTTCCCTCATTTCAGCAATGAGAAAATATATTCTAATTAATTAGGATGGATATCAAACCGGTTCTAAATCTAAGCCCTAAGTAATAAATTCCAATACCTAAAAAATTAGGTTAACAAAATTTAGTTACAGTGGTCTTATTGATCTGAATTTACTATCCTAATACGGTTACAAGAAGAATAAAAGACATCCACAGGCTATACTATATTTGACAAAGAAATAGCTAGAAGGAAACATGCAAGCACACCGATATATATGCTGCAATAAAAACTTTAAACTGTAATTCAACAATAACTAAAAAGTAGTTACAAAAGTATTTAAACAAACTACAGACCATGGATTTGCTAAGGTAACTATTAAATTAAGCACCTTGATTATTGGAGCAAAAGAAATGTTTAATATATTTGAAGAAAAGACAGAGATATATTATTATAGAGGAGAGCATCAAATGACATTAAGGAGACCAACATTTGCTGCTCCATATCAATCATCAATGATAATAGATTATTTATATGCTGAGACTATTTATTTTTTTATGTGGAAGGAAAGTGGAAAGAATATCAACGGTTCTATGAAAAAATGAATTCTACTAATCAAAAGAGTTTGAGAAACCTGAAACATGAGTCTATTAGAATGCTAATTATCATTTTGGAATCCATTATGAATAATCTACTACAGAGGGGCTTGAGTACCTTGAAATATAAGAAATGTATTACTCCCGACAAGGTAACTCAACAATTCCAATCTCTCTTCATAATGTTCAAGCGATAATGTTCTGATTATAATCAATGTGCCCCCTTTTTTTTTAAGACCGGATGCTCTGTCCCCCTCTTATACTCCTCTCCTCAACCGTTTTCAATAACCAACCCATCATGAATAAATTTGAGTAATATTTCTCTCTAAAAGGTTAACGAGAGATCTATATATTAAATACCCACTATTCTTTTAGTCTTAGCTTAAATTCCCTCATACATAGGAGTCTTATTAAGTTAAAGGTAAGATTCTTCACTAAGGAATAAGATTCCTTAACTTAGTTAGTATCTTCTTTTTTTATTATAATGAGATTTTTTTTGTTTCTTTCTTATAAAATTCATTTTATATAATAATTTGTTTATAATCTTTTTATAAAAGAATGTAATAAAATAAATAAATAAATTTTTTATTTTATAATCAAAATATTTAAAATTTTAAATACTATTTAATATTATATATATGTATTTTTTTTAAAAAAAATATATAAACATAATAATAAAGATCTTTTTTATCAATAACATATTTAATTTAAAGAAAATATTTATTATATTTCTTTTAGATTTATAAAGAGAAATATTTCATAAATTAAATTACATTGTTTGTAATCTGCAACATATTTAACATATAATAATATCAAACTAATTAAACTATATATTTATGAAAGTCATACAACCACATATATTATTTGCATATTTAGGTCTATGCGTATAGTCTAGAAACATCAACTAACAATTTACTATAAGAGATGAAAGGTTTACTTACCATAATAGTTCCTTACCGAATCTAAACTAGAGGGGTACTACAGATTCAAAGTCTCCTAGCAAGGACTGATATGTATTGAATATATTTCATAAGACTCCTAACAGAGTCCATCCTCTCACAAGGAACTTTCATATTAGTACATCTTTTGTGGGTATCATTCCCACCGAGGTTTACTCTTTGATCAAGAGGTTCCCTAGTCAACATATCTTGTGTTATTATGCTGTTATGTATGTATATATTTCTATGGTTATTAGTCACATTTATTACATGGTTAAAATCTGTTAAAGGTGATAAAAGTTGTATTTATCTAATAACTGATTCACCCCCCCCTCTTAGTTATCTTGGTGGACTTTGTTTATAGCTGAACATGGACCTCTAATCCAGCCATAGACACAACATAGTCATTTCTCAATCATTAAATTATGATAATAAATATGAGTTATTTACTTCACAATAACGATTGAATCGACCTATTGCCTCCTATTTAGGCGGGGTGTTTGAATTACTCTCAGAACGAGAGCCAACAACCATTAGACCAATTCTAAAATGGAGGATTTGAAAGCTATAAAGATAATCAAATTGCAATTTATCTAAGATGAAGATGCAATTGTAATCTAAGAATGAAAGTGCAGATTAAACTAAGAAGATTGAAAGAAAGGTGAGAATTAATCTAAAACATAATAAGAAAACTAATTAATATGAAAGTGCAATTATACTAGAATGAGAATTACTCTAATTATGCAATAAAAAGCTTTAAAAGTATGAAAATTTTTGAGACAAAAATCCACTATAGTTTTAGTAGTCTAACAATTGCCTCCTCTAAAAAGAAGGAAAGAAGGTTCATAATATAGAAGAGCCCGGGAGAGGATGAAGAATTTCTTGGAAAGAAACGGTTGACTCTTCATCTCCATGGAGGAAGGTGAGACAAATTGATGAGTTATTTAATTAAAATGAATGAATTTTGCCACAAGGGTGTCTTTTCGAGTTATTTTTGAATTAATAAATTCAAGTGAGATAATCCATTTAAATAACCAAACAATTATTTAATTCCCTTGATGTGTATTAGCTAAAGGGGGTGGAATTAATTTAATTTAAAAGCACTAGGACTTTAGAATTAAATTAATTAATCATAGGGATTTTTTAGCTAATAAATGTCAAAAATTTAGAAATTAAATATCGTGTATAATTAATGCAAATTTAGGTTTTTTTGAATTTGACACCAAGTCAAATAAAGTCAATTTAGGAGACAGAATTGCCTAGTACAATAGGACTTTGATGATGTAGAAATTGAAGAAATGCACCGAAAATTGATTAAAATTGTAAGGTGCCAATTCTGGGGTATTACATTTTGCCCATCTTTGAATTGATGTGTGAGAAGCACATTGATTTAAGGAATAGTCTGATGTGATAGATGATGAGGTTTTAGGATTATCTCCAAAATGGAGCTTAACCCTCAGAAGTCAAGGTTAGATCACCGAGATACCGATTAGATCGAGATACAAAACCAACTTTAGAACGAAGCATGATTCTCTAAAGTCTAAGTTAGATTGTAAAGACAATGGTTAGATTACCACTTGAGAGAAGACTGGGATCAGGGTTAGAGTGCCCCAATACCTATTGATTAAATGATAACTAATGCAGATTTAGGACTATCTTCAGAATAAATCTTACTCCTCTGAGATCTGGGTTAGATTTCCCAGATAACGGTCCAAAAGGAGCTTTTCGATAGCCATCTCCAGAATGAAGCTTGAATTTCAAGAATTAGGGTTAAATTGCCCCAATACCTAATGAAATTTTGAGAACCATCTCCAGAACGAAGCTTGATCCTCAAGGATCTGAGTTAGATTGCTCAGATACCTAAGAGATAGATGACAAGATGCAAGGCACAAAGATGCCCCTAGAGATGAGATGCCCCAAGCGATGAGGACTTTTGATTCAGATTAGAATGATTCAAGAATTGATTTGATAAGATTCAATGATGCAATCATCCTGCCCCCTTAGGAGCGAAATTGAAAGATGACATGCTAGAAAGATGATTGACAACAAAATGTTGTAGATAGAGATAAAATTGGAAAGTTAGAGGAACTCATAATAGATTACAAAAGGATTGAGAAGTTGCAGGAGAAATTTAGAGCAATTTGCAGGTCTTGTTGACCAAGTTTGACCATGGTTGACCAGATTTGACTAAAGTTTACTTTTGATGAAAACATTGAAGATCTTGAGAAAATGATGATAAGATAAGATTCTGGCAAGAGAATGATACCAGAAGGTCGACTGCACAAGCATATGATCCTGATGGTCCTAGAAATTTAAAACATAATTTTGAGCTATCTAGAGATGTCAGATTTCAATTTTGATCCTGATAATGGATTCAAAATGGTCGATTTAGCCAAGGGTGAAGTTTTCATGCAAAATAGAGCACTTTTAAAAATTAGGTCAAAAGCTATATAAGGCCTAGAGGGGTCACTTTCAAAACATTATTCACTTTTGTCTTCTAGCAAATTTGAGAGCTTTGAGAGAGATGGAGAGCGTGCCAGTGCATACACATCATTTTGAGTGCTCCCGACGACACAACCGACCACCGGAGTATGGCGCACCTGTAAGTAGTCAAAAAACCATCTTGCATTTCAAAATTTTAATGCTTTTTAGGTCATTTAGGCTAGATTTAGGCATGTTTAGGGCTTAGTTTGTCAAAGTTCATGCGAGGAAATAGTTTCCTCATGCCGGCCTCAGTCACCCCTTGCATGAGAGAATGTTTTCCTTGCCTGGGTTAGGGCATCTTCATGAGCTCACGCGAGATGCACAGTGACAGCACATGAGATTTCATCCCCAGTGATGAACTCTTGCACGAGAAGAGATCCTGTCTCACGCAGAAGGGAAATCTCACGCGGAGGGAGAGTTTCCTTGAGTAGGAATTTGCTGCATCTTTCTAGAGTCTTCATCCAATTTTTCATAAAATCAGCCAAGTAGAGTGTCCCAAAGTCATGTTTAGGATAGATGTATAGCCTAACTTTTTGTTATTGCTTTGAAAAACCATCATGATTAAGATACTGATCGAATTTCATCAATTTCTTTGCAAATTGACTTCCCAGATATTGCATTCCAGTCTCACCATCTAGTTATTAGTGAGGTGGTACAAATATTGAGTGATGTTGAGGAGGGAGTCCACATTGATGGGCTAGGATTATCATATCTGCATGATATACCCAAAATTTGGGTAAACCATAGCCTATTAGGTGTGCTAGTTGAGCGTTTCCACTCAGAGACAAACACCTTTCACTTGTCGATGGGGAAGATGACAGTCACCCCTTAGGACATATACATGATTCTGAGGATACCATTCCATGGGGCTCGCATGGAGTATGAGTTTCAGCCAAGAGTGAGCACACTGGCACTGAGGGCCATTTTTCAGGATGAGTTGGTGATGGGTTGAGCCATCTCATGGGAGGACTTGATCAATGGATAAGGAGTTGGTCATAGATTAGCGGTCATCTTGGCCATATTCTTGAGTTGCTACCTAGTGCCCAACCGAGGACAACATGGATTGGAGTGTGGCTGGGGATGCATGCTACAGTGGATGCTAGATAGGCTAGTTACCAAGTTTGGATGGGGCAAGTGCATGCTCACTCAGATGTATCATGACATGCACAAGATCATGTATCGGAGTGCACAGACCATGGCCAAAGGAGTCTTTGTTTTATATATATGGGCTTGGGAGTAGCTCACTATGTGTGGGCTAGTCTTCCATGATATATGCCAACCCTTAGAGCTGTATATTTATAGATATGCATGACCTTTGACCTAGCCAGCGCTGGGTAAGACAGAGTAGTGGCATGGGTAGTTAGATGACATGGTAGCAATTATATGGCAGCCATGGGTAGTGATGGAGCCATGGGATAACATTTGGCATGAGCTGCCCCACATGTTCTTCTTGCATCCTTTGATCCAGTGCACCATCAGCATCATTGAGTGCTTCCTACTCACACGGGTTCTACGATAGTTTGGGAGACCACAAGACATCTCCTAGGAGTATTTCACATATGCCTGATTCATTGATGAGATGAAGAAGGTTTGGCAGCCCAGACTAGACCAGGGAAGGAGCATGATTGAGGCATGGATACCACCAGCTTGTTGGGATTACTTGGTAGGGGTGACCAATGCAAGGGTGACGCCTTCGTACAGGGATCACATTTTGGCTCATCCATACCCTAGGTTTATAGATCCTGTTGGCATGGGTCAATGGGCACAACCAATAGTGCCACCTACATAGTAGTAGTAGGGATAGCAGCAACAGGTACCAACACAGTAGCAGTAGTAGGAACTAGCATAGTAGTAGGTACCAGCGCAACAACAACAAAGAGTATTGTGACCGAGGACTGGGCAGACTCCCATTCCTCCCAAGTAGATGGGGTCAGATGCAGGTGTTGGTGGTAGCAGGACCCAAGATAGGTCCACCAAATAGAGGACAAGGGGCACACAGGTTGATGATATCAATATTTAGGATTAGATAGGACAGGATCCACCTGTGGGAGGGTAGGTTGTACAGTTAATAGGACGCTCTCCGGAAGAGCTGAGAGAGGATTAGGCAGGTGCATTGGGAGAGGGATGACTTTCACACATAGGTCATCATTTGAGAGACTTGAGTAGCAGAGTGAGATCAAGAGATCAGAGGGCTACAGGAGGCACTGGCTAGGGCATAACTAGAGGCTAGATATAAGGCTACATATTCAGCCTATTATTACATAGCATACATGGGTGTAGTGCCAAACTTAGTAGAGCAGGTTCTACCATTCTTAGAGTATGTCAGGGCACAAGATGTTCCACAAGGACCACCTCCTTGGGCACCACTACAAGTTCCACCTCCACAGGGTCCACCATAGGGACCACCCCCACAGGGTCCTCCTCCTCAACCTCCTGCAGGTGGATAGGACCATGATGTATATTGTAGCCTATTTTGGATAGTCTATGTTTGAGTAGCACCATTATTTTGATTGTACTAGCATCGATTGATATATATATATATATATATATATATATATATATATATATATATATATATATATATATATATATATATATATATATATATATATATATATATATATATATATATATATATATATATATATATATATATATATATATATATATATATATATATGAGCTCATCTATGATATCATCGTACTTGTGTATATATTGCTTTTATGTTGATGTTTATGAGATGTTTCTTATGTTATTAGATGTATGGATTAGATATGAGATGCACATGATGTTTTATGTAAACGTCAATGAATATGCACATGTTTTATTGATATATATGCAATGTGAAATGCAATGATAGATGGTAGATGAATAAATGCAATGTATGATTTGATTTATGCTTATAATGGATGCACATGCAAATGAATATGTAGTGTAGAATGTATGCATATGGATTTATGATAATGCATTTGGAAATGCAATGAATATGGTACTAATCATCTCATGCAAGATGTTGCAATACATGACACGTACTAACCAAAAGAATGTTTTAAAGATCGAGAGCGAGGACCAAACACTTGTGTAGCCAAGATGAACCTGGATGAAAGAGGAGAACCTTCGATGAATAGATCCAGAAGAGGACAATAAAGAAGCATTGAAACACTATCTCAATGCAATCCTAGAATGAAAATACAAGCCTAAACTAGATGCAAACCCTATGACTTGGTTGTTGGACCCATTTTATTATCATCATAGAGTTTTTAGCAACAAACATTTGTAGGATGCCATACAACCCTCACTAACATTGCAATCATGAGAATATGAATATGAAATTAGTCTTCAATTTGTCGGAATGAGATGTAAACATTAAGGCAAAAGAAGCCCGAATGACTTGAACACCTATTCCTTTTGATTTAGCAAGTTAACATAAGCATCAAAGCATAGTTGCTAGAATGACCTGAATGTTGCTTTCATACAAACATGCTAGACACATGAGAGTTCCTCATTTTTCCAAAGGATGCTCGCAATGACCCTTACGTTCACTTAACAGGACGAGCATTTGCAATTTCACTTGTAACAGAAAGAAGTCACTCAAAATAGACAAGGAGAAGAACCAACCTCACCAAAGTTTCCATATAAAAGGAGTCAAGGTACACATGGCCATCCAAAACAAGATGAAGGCTCTTATAGTGGACACCCCTCTTAGATAGATTCATTGGATCATTGGAACTAAAGTAGCACACAAAAAGAAAAGAAAAGGTCATGCCCTCAGTCTTTGTGTTTCTCAATCAAGACAAACATCTTAGATTCACTCGAGGGGAAATGATAAAGAAACAAAAAAAGCACTCAAAGGAAAAGCTTACATGCTTCAGAGAGTTATAGATCCAGTTTCAATTTTTAGTTTAAGTGGATTGACACCGAATCAGAAATGTACAATGTTTGAAGTCTCAACAGGACAATGATAGTAGGAAGACATAGTGAGGACCACTGGTGACTATTGCAAAAGATAGAAGTCTCAAGGAGATATCAGAGTGCTAACCATGTATCAGCAGGCAGATGTAGTGAGAACCACTGGTGACCGATACAAGGAAGATTCTCAAAAGAGAGAACCGAGAGTGAACGAAACATCAACAGGCAGACACAATGAGAACCACTAGTGATTGATGTATAAGAGATCCTGAAAGAGAGGGATTTGAATGAGAGCTAGGTATCATAAGGAAGGCACAGTGAGAACCACTAGCGATTGATACATGAGAGATCCTCAAGGAGAAAAATTTCAAAAGTAGCTAGGCATAAGTAGGCAGACATGGTGAGAACCACTAGTGACTGATGCAAGGAAAATCTTTGGAAGTGATAGGACAATGCCCCCTAGACTAGGAAGGTGCCCCCAAGTGTGATCAGTTTCAATCCATGTAGAGTCAAGCATAATCTCAAAGATAATTGAAAGTAAGTGCATGAGCTAGTAAACTAAAGAAGGAAATGAACTAAAGCGGGAAACAAATGAAAGCAGGAAATAAATGAAAGTAGGAAATCAAGAGCCAAGCGGTGTTGCAATAGGTATAGCATTAGAGAACAAGAGGTGCCTGTTTACCAATTTTTCACCATCTTGGCATGGATTCTATTTTTTCTACCATGACGCATGTTTGCCAAGTTTTCATCAATGACACCTTTTTTCCTTTTTAAATTTTTTTTGTTCTTTTCTCCTTTTTTTTGTATTTTTGCTTTTTTTTAAAAAAATTTTTGGTATTTTTTGAATTTTTCATTTTTTTTTTGTATTATCAAGGCACCTGTTTAGCAGGTTTTCACTGGGATAATAGATACATCAAAGTGCCTGTTTACCAGGTTTTCACTAAGATGATCATTTTTTTAGGACATTTTGCAATTTTGTATAGGATTTTTTCAGAATAGAGTATGTACATGAGCACATAGGAAATGTCTCAACTGTAGAATCTTTTTAGGTGTAGAGCATTGATAGGCTCTTTGAGCTATTCTCCTTCTGTAGTAGATAGTTGATAAGCACCAGACCCAAATGCTGTAGTGATAACATACAGACCAAGCCATTTTGATTCAAACTTTCCTTTATGTATTCACTGTTGTTGATTCTTGGGATTCTCTCTCAAGATGAGATCACCCACTTGGAATTCCCTTGGTATGAATTCTTATTGTATCTCTTAGACATCCTTTTCTGGTATGCTCTTAGATGATTGAATGCCACTTGCCGACGTTCATCCAGTAACTCTAGTTCTTGTAGCTGAGATATTCTAACATCTTCATCAGTAACGAGGTTCCTCAGAGAGACTCGTAGTGTAGGAATCTCAACCTCAATAGGAAAAACAATATCCAACCCATAGAATAAGGAAAGGGCGTAGCCCCTTTTGGAGTTTGAATGCTTTTTCTGTAGGCCCATAAAGACAGATTGATCTGGAGGTGCCAATCTCTACCAGATTTGTGAACTATTTTGTGCAGGATCTTGAGAATTGTCTTGTTAGAAGCTTCTACCTATCCATTACCCTGAGGATAATAGATTGAGGACCAATGTTGAATGATTTTGAATTTAGTACATAACTCCTTTAGATATTTTTTCTTGAATTACCCCCCATTGTCAGTGATTATTGAGGAGGGTACACCATATCTACAGATGATGTAATTTAGTATGAACCTTGGTATAGGTTTTCCATCAGCTATGGTTAGAGGCACTACCTCGACCCACTTAGTAAAATAATCTATAGCTGTGATAATGAACTTGTGCCCTCTTGAGGAAGAAGGATGAATCTGACCCACCAAATCAAAGGCCCATTGCTGGAATGGCCAGAAACTGATGAATGGAATGAGCTCCTTGGCAGGAGCATGGATCAGATTTCCATGGAGATGACATTGTTTACAAGATTTGGTATATTGTGTAGCTTCTTTTTCCATCTCTGGCCAATAGTAACCAGCTCTAATAAGTTTACGAGCCAATGTTAGATCACTCAAATGAGAACCATAGATGCCTTCATGCACCTTAGCTAACGCACATTTGGACTCATCGGGTTATAGACACCTAAGGAGGGTACCATCTAGACCTCATCTATACAAGTCATTAGCTAAAATGACATAATGTGAAGCACTGTGAATTAGGTGACATTTTTTATTCTAGGTATAAGTGTCTGGAATAATTTGATCCCAAAGGTAGGAGTAAATATGGTGGTAGCGGGATGAATCATGTCCAATGACTGAAGAGATCATCCTAGATTCAGGATTATTATAGGCTGGGTAGCATAATGTTCCACCAGGAACTCATGTTAGAAGTCATTTTCTAGCATTTTTAATAGAGAGGCAAGAGTAGCCATGGCATCCGCTGCTTTATTATCTGCGCTTAGAATCTGCTGGAAAGTAATGTGTACAAAGAATTTTCTTAGGTCATTGACCATCCATTTATAAGGCACCAGTTTTTCATCATTGGTTTGATAGATATCATTAACTTGGTTGATAACCAATTGTGAGTCTCCAAAGACCTTAAGTTCATCCATGTGCCACTCAACAACTATCTTCATTCCATTGATCAAAGCCTCATATTCAGTGGAGTTGTTTGTACAAGGAAACAACATTTTGTAAGCTTTTGGTAGAGAGTATCCTTGTGGTGTAATGAATAGTATTCCAACACCTGACCCCTGCTGGGTAAATAAGCCATCAAAGAACATAGTCCACGTCTGATGTGTAAGAAGCATTATGGACTCATCTAGAAACTCAATGTTCAATGGTTGATAATCTATTATAGGTGCTTCAGCCAGTTGATCTGCAATAGCTTGTCCTTTAATAGCTTTCCTCTCTACATACTTAATGTCAAACTCACTGAGTATCATGACCCATTTGGATAATCTACCCATAAGGGTAGCTTTTCTGAGTAAGTACTTTAATGGATCAATTTTGGCAATAAGTCTTGTAGTGTGAGCCAACATATAATGCCGTAGTTTCTATTAAGCAAACACCATTGCTAGACAAGCTTTTTCATTGACTGAATAGTTCATCTCATAAGAGACCAGAGCTCTACTGATATAGTATATAGCTCTTTCTTTGTTATTCTAATCCTCTTGAGCTAGTAGTGCACCCAAAGATGTGTTTGTAGCTGAAATGTAGAGGATGAGTGGCTTCCCATGAATAAGAGGCATCAAGATGGGTGGATTAGCAAGATATTGTTTTATTTGTTAGAACCCTTTCTTACATTCTTCATTCCATTCATAGGTCACATCTTTATGCAAAGTCTTGGTAAATGGTTGTGACTTATTGGCCAATTGTGTAATGAAGCACCGAATAGATTATAATCTACCTTGAACTCCCCTCATCTGACTGATGTTCTTTGGTGGAGGCATGTCCATAATGTAATACCCCAAAAATGGGCTATAAGTTCATTAATCTCCTACATCATCAAATCAAACGAAATCGACATCAAAGTCCTAATCTAAGGCACATCTAAACATCATCGAATCATAATTGATTATCTTAAATTCTACATCGGGGAATATTCCTAGCAATATTCCTAATTATCTTAATTATCTTTAATTTAATGATTATTTGGTGATAAATCACATTTATCCTAAGTTTGATTAATTGAATATTTTCATATTTAATTAATTAGATTTAATATCTTGCCACTTAATTGTTTAATTAAATTTAATTCTATCTATTATTAATTGTATTATTTAATTTTGACAATAAATCCAATATCCTATGAATAATTGATTAAATTTTTATTTAATTAATTAAAGCAAGTTGTCATTATTTAATAATATAGTTTTTAATAAAAGTTTGATAAAATAGTTAATTAACCCATAAATTAATTATTTTATTTTCAAAAGCAGTTAAGTTGAGCATAAATCACTTTATTTATTTATTAAATCATAATTATCCATGTGCACATTCAAGGACCAGTTAAACTCAAATTGGAAAATCAATGCAAGTTGTTAGCTTTTTGAAACTCAACATCTTTTTGGAGTTTTAAAGTTAATCTAAACTTCTAATTCGAGTTGAACTATGCTTTTGCATGATTTTTGTGACTTAATTATCTTTATTATCTGTAGACACCTAAAAATCCTTTAGAAAATAAAGTATTTTTATTTTCTGAAAATCCCTGATGACATCATCATTTATTAATTAATTAATTATTTAATTAATTAATTTATTTTTATGTCATTAAATCCTTTTATCTTAATTAAAAATATTTAATTAAGGAATCCCTCCCAAAAATGTTTAAATCTTATTTAAACATTATCTCCTTATTTATTAATTATTTTAATTAATAAATTGACCAAAAATCCCAAAATAAATAATTAATTTATTTTTTGCCCAAAACTTGGCCAATTCCCTTAAGACCACTAACCTCTTCTAAAAATCTTCTAATCCCTTCTTAATTTTGATTAAAAGGCTAATCCCATCTTTTCTAACCCTAATCCCAACTCAAAATATTTAATTAAGACTAAATATTTATTTTCATATTTATTAAATATATTTTAATAAATATTCCCAAAACTAAAGCCTTTGGAATGAATAAAATATTTATTCCATAAAACCGAGGAGAACTCTAGACTCTTCTAGAATCTTCTCAAATCCAACCTCTTCACCCATCCTAATCCTAATCCTAATTCCTCCCTTAACCTTGTCACATTCTCTAAACAAGGTTAGCCAACTCTTAAGCTTACCCCAAAGTCAACAAAGAGGGCTTCCCTTTTTGAAATGCATTGAAGGTATTTAAGGCCTCCTTATCCCTCTTACATGCATTTATGGTGCATTTAAGAAGCCCCTCACCCCTTTCTTACACCCTTTGACCTTAGGCACATTTCCCAAATTGTGCACATTCCTCCCATCTTTCAATCCAATGCCCTTGTGACACTTGTCACAAGGAGGTGATCCCTAAACTAGCACAATCCATGTGCTCCTCTTTGAGTGAATCTTGGCCTCTCTTAAGGATTTCAATCCTGGCCACTCATTCTTCCTTCCAAATCCTATAAATGCCCCTCCTTTCAAGAGCAAAATCAATTAGCTTACTTTCATTCTCATGCACTGTTATAATGTCATTTTCATGTTAGATCTTAGCAAATGATTCTAATTTAGTTTACTTTCAAGCATTTTTAGCTCATCATAGCTTAGTAATAATGGATTAACATAGTTTTTCTTATTGTTTTGCATAGCATAGCATCATATCACATCTCTAATTTGGTCTAAAATCAATCCTAGATTACCGATCATGTAGCTTAATCTCCATTAAAGCATTTTTGGATCCTTGAGGCCTTAGGGGCAAATCAGGTGTTCTATAGCTATTTTTGTGCCATTTTGGGGTTTTCATGAATTTCAATCCATCTTAGAATGCATTTAGAGTATGCTCCAAGTGCTTAGAGAGCACACCCACATCCCTCTTATCAGAGCAAATCAAACAGTGCTTGGGTGCACCTGTTTAGGCTCAATCTGAGGTGGCTAGCTTAGAGTTTCCTTGTTTTTGTTTTGATTGTATGCTAGATTAAACTCTTAACATTTGATTGATTTAGGCCTTTCAAAACAGATAACAGGTACCCTCGAAAGTCTTGCTCACATTATCAAATAACTCAAAAATCAACCTAAGTTATTTGAGTGATTTATGGCTTTCTTTCACAACCTCCAAAGCCTTGGATTTCTATAAAAACAAGGCTTAGCTCTTCATAATTCATCTCTAAAATCTCTCAAATATGCATCTACAAAATCTCATAATTTTGCAAGCTTACTTTGCCAAAGTCATCTACGAATTGCACAACTATTTTGAAGAATTGGAATTTGGAGAATCAAAGCTTATTGCGAATCAAGGCTATTGTGAGATCAATTTGTTTTTTTTTTTACATTCATTTAGATTCATTTTCATATCATTGTTAGATCATTTAGCATATCATAGCATATCAATTTTTACATATCATAGATTTCATATCATTTTTCATTCTTATTGCATAGAAAATATCAAAAATATAGATTAATTGCATTCATATTTCATATCATTTTGGCATTCAAATCCTTTGTTTAGGTGTCATCTAGGTCACTGATCTCGATAACAATCTGAGAACATTAATCTCGCACCTACTAGAAGGCAGTAAATTGCTTGGTTAAATTAGATTTCAATTTTGCATGATTTCGATTATAGCTAACCTCTAATGTTTTACTGAAGTGTTGTGTTTACAGATCAGGTACAATTTTCACACACACATTTCTGGCGCCTAGTGTGGGGCCCTGAAATGGGTTTCCCTTCATTTCTATCAATTTTCTATCTTTTGAGGATAAGGGTTTCAAGGGTCCTGGTATACTCTGTAGGACATTATTTTTTGTTTCTTTTTTGCCTACAAAAAAAAATAAAATAAAAGTTTTTGGCACTTTTTCTATCAAAACTATCCGTATACCGTGATTTTTATCATTCTGTCTGTACTTCCGTACATCTCTGTATGAATTATCGCGCGAGATTTCACATTGTGTCGCATGAGATTTCTTTCTGTGTCGCGTGAAATTTCACTGGTGTCATTATTTTCTTGTGTGAAAAATCACTTTCTCACGTGAGACTGTACTTCCTCATGTGGGTCCACATCCCGACTCACGCGAGATTTCATCCTTTGTCACGTGAAATAGTGTTTCCTCGCGTAGGACCACATCCTGACTCGCGTGAGATTTCATCCTTTGTCGCGCAAAATAGTGTTTCCTCGCGCGGGACTGCATCCTGCCTCGCATGAGATTTTTCTACAGAGGCACAGAATTCGCATATTTGTACTTTCAAATTATTGATTTCTAATGCTTGCAGTTTGCTATTGATTTGTCTTGATTTTGTACTTTCAGATGTGTGCTAAATTTTGAATTGTAGAGCATTGGACCTAAGGTATTCTCCTTCATCTATTAACATTTTAATTTGGACTTAAAATAAATCTCTTATGTGTCTGGCTTGTGTGCATCCTTTCATGCTTTTATCTATTTCTACACACTTGCATAATTGATACTAGGTTGTGACCCCTTAAGGATTCATTAAGTAGTCTTAGAATACTTGTGATTGATCTTGATTGCTATCTTGGGTTATTGGACTCGCTAATCCATCGGCCCCTCATTTCCACCCCGTGGTTGCAATCTGAGCGCCATAAAGGGGAGAGGTCAATAGGACAGAAGCGTTAAGTGTTCCACTTGGCAACCCTTTTGTGCTTTTAGGAACTCACTTGTTTTCTAAGTTGGGGACTCATTTTCAGCTTGTGTGAGGTGTTAAGTGTTCCACCTTGTGGACTCATCTCATATTCGCTTTAAGCGTTAAGTGTTCCTCTTTCTTCTTTTTGGGTACTTTTGGTAGATTTGCTTTTGGGAATATATCTGTGCTCACATAGTAATTAGGCCCTATGAACACTATTCATGATTCTTGAGAGATTGGATTCCTAGAGAAATCTTTCTTGACGACAAAATCCTTGTAGGTAGGGAGGATACTTAGTGCATTTCACATTCAACTTGGTTAGTGTGTCTTCTCTTATTGATCGATACATTCTCTCCCAGGAGAGGTTGATAGATCACATGGGGTTGACATCACGAGCTTTGGTGAATCAAAATTGGTTAGTGCACCTTCTCTTATTGATTGATACATTCTCTCCCCGGACAGGTTGATAGATCATGTGGAGTTGGCATCATAGACCTTGGTGAAGCAAAACTTTGTCTTAGCATGTCGGATTAATCTGCTTGCTTTGTTTGGGTTAAAAGTGAAAAGGTGTCAAAAACCTTGGATCTGGAGCTAAGTCCCCTTGTGGTATACTATTGTGAGTCATCTTTAGAGAGGGTTAACCATAGCAAACAATCCCTTCATAGGGCAAACTGTGTTGATGGAACCTCAAGCGGTCATAGCCATTTTCACTGTGGTAGTGACAGTCGCTATATAAATGTCCTTATGGAAGCAATCTCCATGGGTATGGTTCATTGTTGGGTTGTCAGATCTCCCTAGCAGCTCTTGAAGATTAAGTTTTCGGACTGTGTCAAAACCCTGGTGCACTGGGATTGAAGTTCATTCCTTTGGATCATAAAAGTTGCAGAGTCAAACCATTACTAAAAACCCTAGAGAGGCCAAATTTTCATTTTATAGGGTATATGTGCATTATTGCAAAACATTTTGGAACATACACAATTAGCGCTTCTGAGGATTAGAATGAATAAGTCACTTGATTGTTCATGTGCAAGGTTGTTTTTGCCCTTGTTCATTGTTTTCAAACATGCTTGAAATCACTTGCTTGCTATTTTGAGTGCTTGTTTATCTATCTGGTTATTGAAAATTGACAAATCTATTACAATCTTCAAATCTAGACATTGAAATTTGCAAACAATTCAAATCTAAAAACTCAAAATTTGCAAAATCTGAAGTCAAATTCTTTTCTGGAGTCAAAAGTCATCTCAAGAGGTCAGAAAGTCATACGTGTTTCCATCAAGTGTTGTTTCATTGCAACCCATCTGTCGTATGATAGCAAACCCAGTGTCGTATGAGTTTTCATGCCAGCAAATCTTCAAAGTCAAAATCTTGCAACTATCGTATGATATTGTCAACTATCGTTTCATTGCTACCCAACTGTCATATGATTGAGTACCTAGTGTCGTACGAGTTTTCATGCCAACATATTTCAAGAAATCAAATCCTGCTTACAACTATCGTATGAGATTTTCAACTGTCATTTCATTGCATACCCACTGTCGTATGAGCTTTGCAATTGTCGTACAAGTTGTGCAACTATTTTTTCATAGCCTACCCACTGTCGTACGAGTTTTTCAGAGTGTCATTTGGGAAATTTTTGAAAGTTGTCAAAAAATTGTCAGAATTGCTAGATATTTAGCTTTTTCAGCCTATTTCCAGAATCTATCGAACAAATCACTGTGTCAAGAACAGAGCAATAGCTATTGAGAATCAGTACACATGTCTCAAAGAATCAGTACACAAGAGGAAGAAGCTCTAATCATCGCTATGATGAAGCAGCTGTAAGCTATGCAAGTCCAGTTTAACAATCTTAAGAAAGAAAAGGAACCTAAAGAGTTCTCCATGGAATCTCTATACTCTTTTCCATTTGATAAAGACTTGTACATGTCACCATGCCCCTGGACAGAATTTGAGAAATGTGATAACCCTTATGATATCTCTTCCATGGAGAGTGACACATCCATCTTTGGAGACTATGATGACTATGATGATAGACAATGTAATGATACCTATGACACCTTTGTTCCTAAGAGTCCTCCTCGTTGTGTGTTCCTACTTACTACAAATGGGCCGTCACATTGGATAGATCATGATGGTGATCCATATGATTCTGATTTTGAAAGAGACTTTGATGGCTTTTGTGGCAATACCTTGATTATGATCCATCTACTACTACTGAGGACTATAAAATGCATTGTGCTAGCTTGAAACGTCAATACTATAAGGATCTCTCCTCTAAGAACTCTCCGGCTGAAAATAAAGATTACACTCTCAAGAAAGATCATGTTAATGCTGAACCTTTGTCTGGTGATGGTTCCCTTCCATCCCCTACTTCCTCCAATACCCATACATTTCTTAAAGCTTCCGAGTCTTTCAAATCTTTCACAGAACCTTCATCTGACACAAGCCCTGATACTTTTCATGTGGTTCCCTATATTTATCCTCCAGGGCTACCTCTTAAAGAAACTCAAGCTAACCTTCACTTGGCTTCAAATACTTTCAATAATGCTAAACCTAAAGAGCCTAAGCCTTCATGTGCTACAATTCCTATTGCAGCTGGTCCTTCACCATCTCTGCAACAGTCTTCCATACAATACCAACATGCTTCCTTGTCGTTAGAAGTGGCTCCATGTCAAGAGAACTCTAAAAATGATGAAGAAAAGAACATAAAGAAAGATCAAGATCAAGAACCCTCCACATCGTCCACTCCTTTTCCCGATGTCTCTTATCCACCTCAGGGTTCTTTTGATCTTGCACACTCTTTTTCATGCATTCCACCATGTCTTAAGTCTTCTCCTAAGCAAGATCAAGCTACTACTTACACTATTGGGCTTATTGACAATCAAAATGACCTTACTACACTTGTGCTTTCCAAAGATGATAATTCCATTGAGGTTGCTAAAAATGGTGTTGTTACTTCCAATGTTAAGCCTATTGAAAATCAAGAGAAAAATTATGCGCTTATGCTATCCAAAGATCCTTGTCAAGATCAAAGTCTTCCATCTTCTTGTTCTACCATTTCATGTTCACTTCCGCTTTCTACTCTTCCTAAGTCTTCGCAAGCTTTAAATGATCCTATCAAAGAAAATGCTCTTATTCAAGATGTCCATGATTCTATTGAAAATTCTAATGCTCACTCTAAAGATGCTGATATCCTTGGTTGTCATATAGATGCTAATGAACTTATTGATTATCCTTTTGCATCTTCCACTTCCATCCTTGGACCTCTTCCACCACTACTAAGAACTTCACATTTGCCTTCCATCTTGGGTCCTTATGTCCCTTCACTTTCCCCTCCTAACTCTCCTAATTCACCATCCATCTTGGGTCATTACATACCTCCATCTCCTATCTTTCCTCAAGATCAACATAGATGCATACCCTTGAATCCTTTTCATCCACCCACCCATCTAAACCAGTCATATCCTCCTTCTTCCACAAGTCCCAAATTATTTGGAAGTAACTTGAAAGTTCAATATAAGAAAAATAAGCAATACAAGAATCCATAAAAAAAAGAAGATCACCATGTCTCCTCTAATAGACATGGAAACATAAAGTCAAAAGAGATATCTAAGAAAAAAACTACAAGACAAGTATGGGTTCCAAAATCCATCATTGAAGATATTATCTCTAGATCATCAAAAGGAAATAAAAAGCCTATAGCTATATGGATTACAAAGTCTCTCTTGAAAGAGTCTGGTGTTGAACAAAAAGTGAAGTTGACATTCAAGCTTCCAAAGACTTCCACTTCATCTCCCTCCAAAAATATTCTTCCATTCCATGCACCCAAACCTCAACCTCTGCTATCCATTCACCATATTCCTTCATGTATTCCTTCATTCACATTTCCTCCACCCTCTCACCACCCTTCAAGGTGTGTGTTTACATTGATCTTACCTTCCTTTCCATCTACCCTTTCACAATCTTTCCATTCATTATCCTTTTACCTTCTATTCTTTTTCCTCATTTGCCTATTCCTCCTATCTTCCAACCTCACTCGCTTTACATAAAACCTTATCCTCCATTTTTCTCTTCCATCTTCCTTTCCCTATCAGCATCTTTGAGCATATCATTTGAATCCTTGGTATATCATGGTTTATCCTTTCAAGGAGCACTATCTAAAAAGCTTGCCTTCTTCCGAAAAAAGAAATGAAAAAAAAATAAAATTGAAAATGTGCCTTGGTGGAAACCTGGAAATAGGCACCTTGGTAGCAAAAGTAAAGAGAAATAAATTCATTCTATGGTGAAAATCACTCCCTTGTGGCACCTTGGATAAGTACCATGATGAAAACCTGGCAATCAGGCATCATGCGTAGTTCTTCTACATATTTCATCCATTCCATCTTCTCTCTTTGATATTGACATGGTTGATCTATACATGAACATTTGGCTATCTTGTGAGCTATCTTACGATGATCTTGCTTTCATTCCTTTCATGTTTAGCCTTCATATTTATTTTCCTCCATTCATTTTCACCTTTCGCTATCATTTCCCCTTTGGTCTTGATCTAATAAAAAAAGAAAAAAGAGAGTAAAACACGGTGCTACGAAGCCTCTTGACCTATCTACTCTAGTGCCTATCAACTCTCAACGATTGAAGGAGAACAGCTCCGAGAACCAATCAACATTCTCCATCTAAAGAAATTCTATGCCTAAGGCATTCAGTCTATGGTAAAATGTCTTGAAAAAATCTTAAAAATCTGAAAAAGTCTTGAAAAAATGAACATCTTGGTGAAAACCTAGCAATAGGCACCTTGATGATTCACAAAAAAATAAAAAAATATCAAAAATTCAAAAAAATAAAAAAATGAAAAATACAAAAAAATTGAGAAAAAAATAAAATGCCTTGGTGAAAACCTGGAAATAGGCACCTTGGTAGCAAAAATAGAATCTCTGCCAAGATGGTGAAAACCCGACAAATGGGTGCCACTTGTTCTAAATGCTCCATCTATCAGTGCAATCTTGGTCTTTCCTAGCTTTCAGTCTTGCTTTAGTTTGTACATATCTCCCGGTTTTTTTTGCATTTCCAGTTTTCAATAGGTCGGTCTATCCACCAATCAGCTCAAGCGTTTGTATCCTATCAATGTTCAAACTTGGGGGCAATCAATGTCATATCCTATGGTCTCTGGTGTATCTGAGACGTGTCATATCCACTCAGAGTCCTTTGAAGCTTCATTTGAGTTAGTCAAGTCTGTCTTGTCTCCAAAAAGGATTTTGCATCTACAACAATGCAATCAAACATCCAAACTCAACTGAAAACAATCTATGCTTTTTACATGCTTTTATCTCCTTGTATGCTTACTGATTCGCATTGAGATTTTTCCACATTGTGTCCATTCGAACAATTCGATGATGTCCTTTATAGGATTTAGAGAGTGATGACTAGGGGCATAATCTTTTCTTTGTCTTCTGCTTGTATGTGAAAATCTAACATCTTTGGAAATTCTGGATTGAAATGGTGTCTGACTGTAAGAGCCTCTATCTCGAATTGGATGGCCATGCGTACCTTGACCATTGATACTTGGATGATTCAAAGAAGTATAGATCTAACTATTATCTTTTTGAGTGAGTTCTTTGTCCTACTGTGAAACACGATCTTACCTATGGATGTGAATGATAAAGGGTCACTATAGGTAATTCACATTGGATTTAGAATGATCTCTTGACTGTTTGATGTGTTTACAATGCAAGGCGTATTTAGGTCATCATGACATTTATGTTTTGATGCTTATACAAATTGCTATATCAAAATGGACATGATATTCAGGTCATCCTGGCGTTTGTGCCTTGGTGCTTATATCTACTCCGACATTCCAAAAATAAAATCAATATTCATATATCCATGGTTGTTGACCAGTGGGTGTTGTATTGATTCTTGCGCATACAAATCGATATTCATATGTCTATGGTTTCATAGCTAGTGGGCATTGTATTGATTTATCCAGTTACATAAAAGTTCAATGATGATAACAAATCGACATATGATCAGTGAGTAGGTCCTAGGTCTTAGGTTGCATTTCATTTTGCATGTCTCTTTGCATTTTTCATCTTTGCATGATCTCACAATGATTAAACGAACTTCAATGCTTAAATGATTCTTCAAATCGCATCTTCAAGTCTAACAAGAGCTAAATCTCACACGAAGGTTCCTCCAATGAAACATTGAAATCTTGGGATCAAAATTTTCGGGATCAAAATTGAAATCTGAGATCATTTATCTTATTCACTGCTTGCATAATCAACCTTCCATTATCACAGAAATCTAAAATTCAACTTAACTGATTATCTTCCATCAAACTATCAAAAATTCAACTTGGTCAACCATGGTCAACTCATGGTCAAACCTAGTCAAACTCAGTCTTCTGGACCTCTAAACGATGTAGAATGCATTCTCGAATGTGTTTAACCACTTCTCAAATCAATTAACATGCTTCTGAGCTCTCAACGCTGACTTTTCTTGTCAGATTTCAATTTTAATCCTGAAGGGGGCATGGTATTGCACATCAATTCAAAGTCTATAAATCAAAATTCTATTGATCAAGTCTATCAATATCTTTCATCAATGATCAAGACAAACAATCACGTCTAGTTACTGATTCATCAAAAGTCCTCATCACTCGAGGCAAATCTATCATCACTTGGGGCATATCAGATTCATCAAGATCCATATCAATCTGGTATCCTCCTAATCTTGTAAACTATATCAGTTTTTGTAACCATCAGATCATAGTGTTCTTTCCTTGGTTCTTTGGCAACTGAAGGATTCAGATGTGATACCTTGCTAGTTCTACTAAGACAATCGAGTCTAGAAGGGGTCACTCACTTCTTTGCAATCCTAAGGTTTGGAGTCAAGCATTTTGACACTTTTTCGCAATCATAGGTTCATTTGCTGTTATAGTGAACATTATCTTTGGTCATTCAGGACTTATTATCTTCATATCAAATCAATATCAATCAGCTTCTGTCTCATATCAATTATCAATTTCAAACATCAGTTTCATATCTTTATCAAACACAGACTATCTTTGAACCACTGCGTTTCGCACAGTAATTCAAAGAGGGGCAAAATGTAATACCCCAAAAATGGGCTATAAGTTCATTAATCTCCTACATCATCAAATCAAATGAAATCGACATCAAAGTCCTAATCTAAGGCACATCTAAACATCATCGAATCATAATTGATTATCTTAGATTCTGCATCGGGGAATATTCCTAGCAATATTCCTAATTATCTTAATTATCTTTAATTTAATGATTATTTGGTGATAAATCACATTTATCCTAAGTTTGATTAATTGAATATTTTCATATTTAATTAATTAGATTTAATATCTTGCCACTTAATTGTTTAATTAAATTTAATTCTATCTATTATTAATTGTATTATTTAATTTTGACAATAAATCCAATATCCTATGAATAATTGATTAAATTTTTATTTAATTAATTAAAGCAAGTTGTCATTATTTAATAATATAGTTTTTAATAAAAGTTTGATAAAATAGTTAATTAACCAGTAAATTAATTATTTTATTTTCAAAAGCAGTTAAGTTGAGCATAAATCACTTTATTTATTTATTAAATCATAATTATCCATGTGCACATTCAAGGACCAGTTAAACTCAAATTGGAAAATCAATGCAAGTTGTTAGCTTTTTGAAACTCAACATCTTTTTGGAGTTTTAAAGTTAATCTAAACTTCTAATTTGAGTTGAACTATGCTTTTGCATGATTTTTGTGACTTAATTATCTTTATTATCAAATAACTCAAAAATCAACCTGAGTTATTTGAGTGATTTATGGCTTTCTTTCACAACCTCCAAAGCCTTGGATTTCTATAAAAACAAGGCTTAGCTCTTCATAATTCATCTCTAAAATCTCTCAAATTTGCATCTACAAAATCTCATAATTTTGCAAGCTTACTTTGCCAAAGTCATCTACGAATTGCACAACTATTTTGAAGAATTGGAATTTGGAGAATCAAAGCTTATTGCGAATCAAGGCTATTGTGAGATCAATTTGTTTTTTTTTTTTACATTCATTTAGATTCATTTTCATATCATTGTTAGATCATTTAGCATACCATAGCATATCAATTTTTACATATCATAGATTTCATATCATTTTTCATTCTTATTGCATAGAAAATATCAAAAATATAGATTAATTGCATTCATATTTCATATCATTTTGGCATTCAAATCGTTTGTTTAGGTGTCATCTAGGTCATTGATCTTGATAACAATCTGAGAACATTAATCTCGCATCTACTAGAAGGCAGTAAATCGCTTGGTTAAATTAGATTTCAATTTTGCATGATTTCGATTATAGCTAACCTCTAATGTTTTACTGAAGTGTTGTGTTTATAGATCAGGTACAATTTTCACACACACACACATAATAGCTTGAACCTTTTCTAGATCAACTTCTATGCCTTTTGTTGAAATGATATATCCTAGTAGTTTACCAGAATTGACCCCAAATGCACATTTTTTGGGATTGAGTCTCAAACTAAATTGTTCCATCCGGTCTAGTATAGAACCTAGATCTGCAAGATGTGTTTTCCACTGCATGCTTTTAGCCAAAGTGTCATCTACATAATCTTCCATTGTTTTGTGCATCATGTCATGAAAGATGGTTGTAACAGCTCTTTGATATGTAGCTCTGACACTTTTTAGTAGCCATTATAACCAGAAAAGCCATCCATTAGAGAGTACATTTAGTAGCCAGCTGTCATGTCTACTATCATGTTAATATTAGGCAATGGAAAATCATCTTTAGGACATGCTTTATTTAGGTCTCTAAAGTCTATGCACACATAGATAGATTTATCATGCTTTGTAAATGGAACAATATTAGAGATCCATTCTTTATAGTCAATAGCTTTGATGAAACCAGCCTTGAGAAGTTTTTCTAATTCAGCTTTGACCAAAAGTGCCACATGTGGATGCATCTTCCGAAGCTTTTATTTGACAGGCTTAACACCTGGTGCAATAGACAGATGATGCATGATTAGATTGGGATCCAATCTAGGCATATCAGATTAAGTCCATGCAAAATTGATTTTCTTGCTTCAAAAGAATTAGTGAACTCTTCTTTTTCCTCTGAAGATAGTGACTATGCTAGATGAATAATCTGAGGTGCAGCCTCTGTGCCCAAATTCACTGGTTGGGTTGGCTCAGTCAGCACTGATGATCTCTCTTGAAAATGACTCAGAAGTGTATCAAGTATCTCATCCTCAGGAACCTCAGAGAGGTTTTCACCCTTGGATACGTCTTTTATTTTTACTTTTTTCAGCTCTAACACTGCCATAATGTGGTTTTCACCATCAGAGCGCCTATTTTTTTCTTTTAATTTGATGACTAAGATACTTGTGAATAAGATAAAAATGGAGCCTTTATAATGCACCTAACATTCAACACTATTCATTTGTAATGTGTTCATAAGTAAAGTAAATCTGGAAATACTTGAAAATTAATTAGGTCAAGATACATACCTCATCATGAAATAGATTTATAAATACCTATTTTCTAAAGTATGTGTGAAGTTTTGAAAGATTCTGCAACCAGATCTGGGACCAGGAAGCCATGATAGGAAAAACCCAAAAAACTTTCATCTTTCTGGCAGCAGGTAGTCTTTGACCCTGATAAAAGGTCAAAGGCTACATTTTTATTCTAAAGGCTGATTTTGACTCTATTCACAGATCTCGAAAGTTTGCCAAAAAGGGTACTCATATCTATCCTCTAATTCCTGAAACAATGACTGTAGATATCTAAAAAAAGGAGTTTTTGGGGTGGCTATATATGGTTTTGGCTTAGTCAAACCCTCGTTTTGGTGATCTCCACCTCCACGAATAGCCAATTGAAATAGAATGTGTGTGTGTATGTATTGAAAGTGTAATTCCAAGATCTAATCCTCTAGATCAAAACCCTAGCATGAATATGTATGAGACAACAATGCATAGATTTGAATGAGATAGAAAAGCATACCAAGCCCCCAAGGCTAAAGTACTTCTACCAAACTCACAATCTATAATTGCTACCCCATGATTGTATCTTTCAATGCTTGAAAGTTGGTATGGATCAAGGAAGAGAGGATCTCTCTTGTTCCAAGTATGTGTTCACAAAGATGCTTGATATCAACAATGGCTTGATCTTCTATATCATCCTCTTGCAATCTTGCATCTTCACTTCACCATTCCTTGCTTGCTTGAATCTCCTTGCTCATGAATTTTCTCCTTGAGAGCACTTGATCATGAAATTTCTTGGTGTTGTTGTGTGTAAATGAGGGCAAATGAGAGTCTTTATATAGAGGTTTCAAGGTGAGGCTCCTAGAGCAATGCGAGGACCCATAATTAAAATTTCACCTCGGATTAAGGTCCAATCACAATAACCAACTAAGGAGGGAAAATAATTAAATGAATTTTGAATTAAAACCTTTTCACACTCAGATTCAAGGGCCCGACATTGATTTCGGGGCCCGTCATGACTAAATTTGGAAAAGGGGCACAGATTCCAGAGGACGTCAAAGATAACCTCATCTCTAACCTAGGTCAAGGACAAGCTCAACTCTAATCTAGGTTAGGGATGACCTTGACTCTAACCTAGGTCAGAGTCTAGGTCGACTTAGACCTAGAGATCTAGATCCTACCAGAATTAGGGAAAGGAGGTCCCAGGGATGCTTGGAGACCTAGAAATGATGCCAGAATGGGACAAAATTCTAGGGAGTGGCACAAAATCCTATGATGATTTTGATGAAGGCTAGCAAGACCTATTTCTAAGTCCTACCTAGAAAATAGAGCCATGGAAGAGGGAAATTAAGGAGAATCCATGGGATCCCAACCCTAATTTCACCTAAAATGAAGAAATCAAGTGCAGAATGCATCCTAAATGCAAGTCTATCATGATAAATGTACTAAAAGAGTGTGTTAAACCTATCAAGATGGAAGTGCTTCAATTTTAAGATGATACAACTCGATATCACCTTTGTTCATGTTGACACTGCTTTCACTGGTAGAAAACATTATAGGTTTGATAGCGTTAAGATAACAATCCAAAGTGTAGACATTTTGAAACATAAGGACTTCACTAGATGGAGAGGGAGAGTTCTAGTTGATAAGTTTAGGATGTCAGAGTGAAAGAGTAGTGGCGGGTTCAAGTGCGTTCATAGTATAGTCATCGAAAGTACAGACAAGCAAGTTGAGACCCAAAGAAATCACATCCAAAGGTGTGTTCGATTCCTCTCAAGACCTCACATCAGAAGTAGAGGGTATGTTAGCATTAGTAGATTCACACCCAATCATCCTAACACTAGACCCTTCACCTACTTTGAGAATGTTTTCATATACATGAACAAAACCTATATCTTTGTCAAAAGTGGCATAAGACAGAGAGTCAAACTCATACTCATGTGAGTCAGTGATGCTTGATATGGGGATTCCATCAACGCTAGCTATACCATTTGACTCATTTTCATCTCTTTTGGTATTTATAGTTTGCAAAAGTTGATCTTGTTCAAACCAGTCTTGGAAAGATGGTAGTATGTATTGTTCACCCTAAAAACTAGAATTGTCAATTTGCATTACTGTGGACTTCAGAAATCTAAACATATCTTTATTAAAGGTAATATTATGCATTACCAAACATGGAAGAATTATTATAGAAGGTTATAGGAAATGAATTATTATCCATGATGGATGGGTTCTCTAGGTACAATCAGGTTAAAGTTAAAGAGGAAGAAGAATACAAACTAACATTCACTACGCCATGGGGTACATATGTTTATGCAAGAATTCCATTTGGACTTACAAATGCAGCAACTTCTTTTCAGAGGGCCATGGATGTGGCTTTTGGGGATTTCATTAATATTATCATGGCAATATATCAGGATGACATTATAGCTTATTCCAAGAAAGTAGAAGATCATTGCAAGCATTTAGAGAAGATCTTCAAAAGAGCCTTTGAATATGGAGGATCCTTAAACCCGAAGAAATGTCACTTTGGGGTAACCAAGGGTAAACTCCTTGGTCATATAGTTTCCAAGGAAGGAGTCAGAATAGATCCAAAAAGAACTGAAGCAATTGATAAAGTTCAGATCCCTAAAAAAATTAAGGGAATACAATATTTCCTTGGCTAAATCAACTTTGTAAGACGGTTTGTCCCAAATTTTTCAGAAATCATAAAACCTATTGCAAAGATGTTAAAGAAAGATGCAGTTATAAATTGGACAGATGACGCCTTAGAAGCATTTTCCAATATTAAGAAAACAATCAGGGAAGCACTAGTTTTGAAGTCTCTTGATTTTTCAAAACCATTTCAGTTCTTCTCCTTTGCTGCTTTCCACACCATAGCAGTAGTCTTGTTACAGAAAAATGATGAAGGATATGAGCAACCAATAGCATTATTCAGTAAAAATCTACAATTTTCTAAGTTGAGTTATGACATACATGAAAAGCAGGCTTATGCATTGGTTAAATCAATGAAATCATTCAGACCTTATCTTGTTGGAGCCAAGATTGTGGCATACGTACCGAATGCAGCAAGTAAGGATATCTAGAGGCAATCAGAGGTTACAGGAAAAAGATGTCGATGGATAAATCAGATTCAAGAGTTCGATATTGAGATTCAGATCACTAAGTTAATCAAAGGACAAGGATTGGCTAAACTTATGGCGAAAACAAATTTGGATGTAGCACAAGTAAACCAAGTAGATTTAGAAAGTGCAAAAATGAGCATCGAGCAGTGTCCATGGTACATAGACATAGTATATTTCTTAAAGCATATGAAGTGTCATGAAGGTCTAAACAATAATCAGAGAAGAACCATAAAGTTACAAGCATCCAGATATGTGCTGATTCAAGGAGACCTATATTGGAAAAATAACGACAGTGTCCTATTCTGTCTAGACACCTATCAAGCCAAGTTAGTTATTAAGGATTTACATGATGGGGTATGCGGTGGTCATTTTTCGGCTAAGACAATAGCTCACAAGATATTGAAAGCTGGGTATTACTAGCCTCATGTTTTTAAAGATTGTTATGATTATGTTAGAAAGTGTGAGTCCTATCAGAAGTTCTCCGAGAAGCTGAAATACAATGGTGCTTTACCCCTTATTTCATTACAAATTGAGGAACCTTTCAAAATGTGGGGAATAGACTTTATTTGGGAAATTACAGATGCTTTGAGTAGAGGTTAAAGATGGATATTGGTTTTGACAAACTACTTTATAGAGTGGGTTGAAGCTATACCCACAAGGTAGGCTACAAGCAAAGTGGTCATCAAGTTTTTGACAGACAATATACTTACTAGATTTGGAGTACCTTATAAGATTCTTTGTGACAATGGCATGTGCTTCAGATCTAAGAATTTTTAGAATTTTATGAAAAATATGGCATCAACCTATAATACTCATCTCCATATCATCCGCAAGGGAATGGTCAAGCAGAATCAAGCAATAAGAATATACTAAAGATTATCAAAAGAATGTTGACTAACAATAAAAGGGCCTGGGACTCAAAGCTAAATCTAGCTTTATGGGTAGACAGAATAATAGTGAAAAGGTCGACGGGTTTTTCTCCTTATGAGTTGGTTTATGGGAACAATCGAGGTTACCATTTAATAATCTCCTGCCAGTTTACAAATTAATCTAGGAAGAAGAACTTGAGGATGCAAACTTTATGGAAGACCGAATCAACCAGTTATCAGAGTTAGATGAAATGAGAAGAATAGCACAAGAAAGAAATCTTCATCAACAACAATAGATTAAGACCCTGCATGATAAAAGAGCATTAGATAGACATTTCAGAGAAGGTGATTGGGTTTTGAAATGGAACACAAAAGACCAAGACAAAAGAAAACATGGTAAGTTCAAGGCATTATGGCTGGGACCTTACATGGTAGTCTCGAAAGCAAGTAATAATTCATATTATCTACAGGACACTGACAAAGTCATTCAGGAGTTCCCTACTCACAGTCAATATTTGAAGCCATTTTTCTCTTAAAACAAGAAGTATTCTCTAACTTGTATATTACTATTTTTATTTCCTTTAAGCATCATGTTTCTTTTCTCACTATGGTTTGCTTTTCCAGAGATAACTAGGATCTCGCTGAATCCAGACATGAATGCACATCCCCAATAAGAGCCACTGTTGACACTGAAAATTTTAGGTCCTAAAGGAACAGGATGTCAGGGAAGTATAATATATATTTTCCATATTTTTATAGTTTTCCATTGATAAAAAACTAAAATGGATAAAAGGCATGTGCATTTGTTATTTTTATTCTCATTAGGTTGTAAATTGCTTTAGTTTAATGCATATTTATTTTGAATAAATAATAATTCTAAAATAAAAAATAAAGTAGGTTGAGAAAAAAGGGCGGCAAGAGGGAGTTGAACACTTGACCTCTCAAGCCGACCTTTTTCCTACCTATCTACCCTCCTACCCCCTAACCAGTTAGTCTATTTGTTTTCTTTGAGAGGGTTAAGAGAAGATACTTATTTATCTTTCTTTTTATGTGCAAGTGAGAAGTAAAGTACAACTTCTTACTCAGGGAGTAATTTCTTCCTTAATTAACTTTCAAATTAAATAATAATTTATGTCTTTATCTATTTTTCAAATTTTAGGAAAAAGAATAGGGAGAGGGATTTGAACACATGACCTCTCGACCCATTCCTTTCCTACCTAACTACTCGACTCTACCCCCTACCGATTGCTCTATGTTTTTCCTTGAGAACATATGTATAAATAAAGGTATTAATATTAGGTTTTTGATTTCTTTATTTTTTAGTAATTTAGAAATGAATTATTGGGATCACGAAAGTAATTGATTTCTTTTTATGCAATGTTTTATGTTATTTATAGGTCTTGGTTTTAATTTTAATTTTATTGTTCCACCTTAATTTACCCTAAAAACCTAAAGTTAAAATATGATAAGGTGAACAATTAGATAAGTATTATGACATTTAGGGTTTTGGGATATTTTGGATGTAAAATTTTAATGCTCATATCCCTAAATATAATTTAGCATTTTCACCTAATGTATTTTTAACATTAATATTTTTGTCAAATAAGGTGAAAAAGCTTTAGTATTATTGCATTATTATTATATTTTAGTGGTGTATAATGTAAATTATTTTTTTAAATTATTTACGGTTTTCCATTTATTCTTTAGTTGCAAATCCCTAAGAGTAACTTTTTCCTTAATCATTTACTTTAATTTTAGGGTATTAATAATTTTACCCTACTATTTTTTATGAATTAGTTGATCTTTTAATATGTATGTTTTAGGGTTGCTTTTTAGAAAGTGAGCTTTTTAGATTCCGTTAATTATATGTATTTTTATGGTTGTAATATTATTTTATATAAGAAATATTTTGTAGCATTAGGGTAATTGTTTTGTAAACTTAATATGTTAGCCCTAAGTGGATTGATTTGATCTTTAGGGTTAAATATATTTTTTCATTAGATGGATTATAAGACCTCTTCCCTAATGGTTTCAGGATATTTCTATATTAAATTTTACATTGCTCTATGTTTATAAGTGGATTATCTTCTTAAATAAATGCATTATATTTTATTTTGAAATAAAAGAATAATTCTAAACGTAATGTTTTTATTTTTCTCATTACTGAAATCTTTTATGATTTAATAATTAAAGTGATTGCTTATATTTTTGATAATTTATGAGGATGACATAGAAAATAATATTAAATTTTTATTCTTCACATATTTTATCAAATGCATGTATTAAAATGTGGCTTGAAATTATTTTTGAGTAATTCTTAATTAATAAATAAATAATTATAGTTTTTGTGAGAACCTTATATAGTATGAAAGTAATAAATTTTATTTTGATTATCTAATGTTTGGTGTTTTTGTGCAGGTAATTGATTATCAAGTTATTATGCACGGAACACCAAAGAGCAATAAATCAATTTGTATGGGAAATATTACTAAGAACCATTATTATGGTTTATTATGTATTTTAGGGTTAGTTGCTATGATTAGGTCATGTGAAAGGGCATGTCCTTTCACAGGGAACTATTGGGATTCATATTTATAATCATTCAAGTGTAAGAAAAAAGAACACAATCAATCACGGCAAAAAAAATCTACCAACTAACAGATTGGAATTTAATGCCCAAAATCTTATGCACGAATATCAGATAATTGTTTGTACCCTATTGATTATATAGTTTTTTACATTCAATTGGTTTCTCAGATTACCCTCTAGCTAGGGTATCCTACTGTGTTTTCTATTTCATGCATTCATTTATGATTAATTTGTACAATTTGAATAATGGTAGCATGGTCTAAGAACCTGTTATTGTTTCCTTTTGGGCTCATCAGTTGTGTTAAAAACCATATGACCTATTGTATAAATTATTGTAAATTTTGTTTCAATAGAAGCTTGTAGGGTGATGATCTCATTTTACAGAAGTGAGTTATCTTAAAACCATCTTCGGTTATACATAGCATTGAATGTATCTAATTTTATTCCCAATTTGATATCAGGCACTGGTCTATTCATTTATTTGAAATTAACATTTCATTCTTTCTGTGATTTGCATATCTTATTTGTTATCCTATTTACAAAGTATTCAATTAGGTTTAGCACTACTTTCTAGCTTTAATTTAGACTTCAAGCTATTTAACAATTAGTATATTAGGTTTATTTTCTTCAAAGGACTGTTAACCCCCTTTGGAAAGATTTTCTTTTGTTGTGCATGTATTTGTGTAGTTAGAAAGCATATTTAATTCAGGCCTACCTGCCTTGGCTAAATCAAAGCCAAAATTGCAGAGGCACTTGTTTTGTGCATATCAACTAGCCTCAAAACGGTCCAGCATTTTTGAGCACCAACAAATTAGTGACTCTGCTGGGGACTACCTACATTTTTAAGCACCAACAAATTGGCGACTCTGTTGGGGACTACCTATCAGTAAAAGTCAGTTTTTAAACCTCTGGTTAGTGTTGTAAAGACTCTACTGGGAAGAAGGATTCAGAATAGTTATTGATTCCTTATAGGAAGTGAGGTGGTGACTATACAATATAGTATCAAGCAAAGCCTATGTTAAGGAGAAGGTCCCTAAAGAATAATTTATTTTCTGAATTGAAAGCGAATAGGAGAAATAAGAAGTCAAAAAAGAAAATTTTAGGTGTGTTCCCTAAGAGGCAGCCTAACAAAGATGGTGAGGAGCTATCTTATGAACAGTTTCGTAATCTGGGCAAGGAGGGAAATGATGAAATTTTTAATCCTTTCCCTCAAGATAATAATGGGATACATGATCCTTAGTAAGATCAGAATTAGGAAAGGGTTTAGAGAGAGGAAAAGATTAGTAAGTGGATGGATGTATTTCATCAGATGACTGAGCCAGAAGAGGAAATGGTTGTGGCCCTTGAGAGACAAGCAAAAGAAGTATTGAGGAGAATGGGAGTAGAAAGGGATAAGATCTGATCACCTAGAATGATGATGGCTTTTAGGGCTGAAAGAAGTGAAGTTTACACTCCTCCTCATAGAAAGAATAGTGGGCATATTGCTCAAGATGATTCTACCAATCCTATGTTCAAAACAAACAAAGGGAGAACCATAGGAGACGACAGTGAATGGTTCAAAATTTTTGATAAATGATTCTCGAGACAATGCACAAAGGACATGAAGAAATGACAGTGATCAAGAAAATGAACGTAATTTGAGACAACCTATGCATAATGGAAAAGCATACAGTTTATTTAATAATGGTGAACATAATAACTCCCAATATGGTGAAGGTTCACAATGATGAAATAATAATAGACAGCTTGGTCATAATTTCAATAGGTATGAGCAAAATCATAATGAGAAACATTATGACAATATGCAAAGAAATAAAAATATAAATGAAGAAATGGAGGTTCATTATTATAATAAAGATGGACGCCCTAAAATTTATAAGAAAAGTAATAATGGTTCTTATTTTCCTTTAAACAAGGAATTACCCAATCAACATTTAATTGGTGGAGAAAATTATTATAAAGGAGAAGCACCAGCGAAATATCAAGATAGGCAAAGCTTTGATGGTACTGGCATGTTTCAGCTGTCTATGCAGCCCATCCAAGAAAATTTACAATATTCTAACTTGTATGAGTTAGCAAGAAATAAGATTCATGAACAACATGTTAACAATTGCCAAATGAAGGATGTGCTGGACCGTAACAATAATCAACAACATTGTTTAAAACAACGGTTTGTAGTATTGCGCCAAAATGTATATCAACTTGCATAAGAGGATGCATTGCAGTTTGGAGTCCATAACGAGCCTGATTAAATACATTATCCATGTAAACAAATGTATAGTTACAGATCTATGTAGAAAGAGATGGAAGGTGGTAAGGCACATTATTAAGTGCATGAACTCGAACATAAAATAGACTACCAGCAACGCGACCATCATAACAATAAAATATGGCAGGAATAATATACACGACATCAAAATATATTAGGGCAAGGCATGTATGATAAAAATGCACGGCAAAGCAATAATGTATGTGTGCTTGGACAACTAGCCAGTGGTGAAAATTAATACATCATGTGTAACTTGCAGCCACTTAACGGTGGGATATAGTTTTGTGAGAAATATGTAAATAGAAGATATATTATAAATAATAAAACAAGTTATGATGAGCAATGTGATGGGGTCCACGCCTAGCTTGGTGTAGAATTTGGTTAGCCAGTTAAAATACACCATTTCATGCATGAAAATGAGGAGTAATGTATAGATGATATTCACGCTGAACATAATTTGGACAATTTTAAAATTAAAGAAGATTCCAAAAATGAGCATCGAGAGTTGTCCACACAATCCAAGCACAAGTTAGTGTAGAATTGGTATCCGTCTGAGGCACAGGCACAAAACACGTGCCAAGGAGGATATAAGGAGTAGCATGAGAATGCACAACAATATGATTTGAAACAAATACATCATCAAATGTATCACCCTAACTTCCACGTGAAGAAAGCGGGTGACTGTTGTGAAATAGGAACTCACCCAAGCGATGAACACAACTTGCATAAGAAGGAAAGTATGAAAGAACATCCCTATAACTCAAATGGTGGTCATGAACTTGCATAGAAGTTGGAGAGGGACAAATCTTATCAACCTGCATAGAATCGTGCAAGAAAGGAAATTAATAACGAGTAGTATAATGCTGAATGTTTTCATGAACGACAAGTGATTCATCCCAAGTTTGTGCAAGACCAAGATAATCAACCACATTAGTAGCCTGGAGATTCATATAAATAAAAAAGGATTCATTATTCCACGTAGAAGGGAAAAGATAGTATTTACAATGAAAGTTATAATGATAAACATGATAGATTGTAGCATATACACAATGAGTATCGTAAAAGACACAATACTCACGCAAGTCAAAATGATAATAATATATATTATCATACACAAGAGGAATATGCCCAGCCCTATGGTAACAATGAGAAACAAGAATTTGTGTGGAGGAATATGCCTATGTTGGGTGAGCAATGAGGAGATGAGCATCAACAAACACATGAAAGGCATTGCCCTAATGTGTGTAAGCAGTCAAATGAATTCATAAATGACCGACACATGAACAATGTTGAAATAAAATATGGAGATAAATATTCACATGAAGCTGGAAAGAATGCACACAAACAGCCATATAAGAATCATAAAATTGCTCAAGAAGATCATATTTACAAAAAATATATTCAAGCGTATGGACACAATGATAATATGTACTACCAGAACCAAGCATCTCACTAACGGGCTGATTATCATAAATCTACGCAACAAGAGGAAGTAAAAGGTGGTGAGTCACATTGTAAGGAAGGTAGTTATTACCACCTTACTGAAAATGATGAATACGGTAAAAATGATTATGGTAATAATAACATTCAGTTTAATTTTAAGAATATGAATAAATATGTTTATCCATAGTAGAATAATTATTTATATGGTGGAGACATTAGTACAGGAGAAAATAATGTGCATAATCAATATATTGAAAATGAAAATAAATATAATCGTTGTCAAAATACTGGACAATATGCATATCTAGGAAATTAGGCACAGAGCCAGGGTGGTGTACAGATCTTTAATACAAATATAGAGGATGTAAGTAAGGAAAACTTGTAGCAAAATAGAGATTACACACTAGGAAGAGGTGAGAATTATTATATTAATTCACAACCTACAAGAAATCCTACACATCAAGATCATGCACAACAAATGCAGAGTTCAATATATCCAAGAGGAGTTCAAATTTATGCACAAGCAAATGCTATGGGCACAAATTGGCAACCTAGAAATCTTGTACAAGAGAAACATTGATAGCATGAAGGAGGGATGCCAAATCAAATGAATATCTCTCAGCAGCCTCAAAATGTTCAATATGGTAATCTGGTAAATCAATACCAGAGAGGTAACCCTATTCCCCAGAATCAATATTTTCAGAATAACAATAATAGAAATTTATTTCATGCCAAATTTCAAGAAGTTAATGAAAGATATAGACCATTGGATTTTTCAAATGTAATGTCTTGTCCTAACCCAATACCTAATAAATTAAAGACTGCTATTCCCAAGTTTACTAGTGATGGATCTCAATTAGCAGAACAACATGCCATTAATGTAAAAAATATTGTTTATGAATTCGACATTACTTATGAGGATGTGTGTATGAAAATGTTAGTTCTCTCACTCAAGGATAGTGCAGATGAATGGTATAGAATTTTTCCAGATGGATCAATTACCTCTTGGTAGAACTTTGTTGATCAGTTTATTGAGGAGTTTGGGGATCATAGAGATCCATCCTTTGCAACTCATGAATTAACCACTATGAGGAAAAATGTGAATGAAATAGTAAAGGAGTTTAATAAAAGATTTAACAAGGTGTTGAATAAGATTCCAAAGGATATCTGCCCTGTTGACCCTTTTCTAATTACCTTTTATTTGAAAGCTTTTGATGTCAAGATGAATTATGAGATAAGGTCTCATAACCCAACAACTTTACAACAGGCTTTCAAAATTGCATTGAATATTGAAAACAATAGAATAGCTGCCGAAAGAATTGATATAAGGAATGATCCTAAGCTATTCAATCCTGTAGTCCCTAAAAAGAATAGTGAAAGTGATAAAATGGATGAATTAGTAAGTTTGATGAAGAATTTGCAACCGAACAAAAGTCATTTTCAAGTAGGAAGGTAGGACAAAAATTTCAATAGAAATGATAGGTATAGATTGTAGGACATGCCTTATCATACAGAATGGAAAGATGGAAAGCCTTTAAAAGGGTAGACAAACACTCTAGATCCTCTCAAAAAAATAATCATTTGATAGGGGATGAGTTGTGTTGTGAAATTTGTAAAATGCCTCACCCTCAGGATCAATGCCTTATAGCAAAAAAGATTCTAGAGGAAGAAAAATAGGGATATGAAGAGAGTCTTGTGATAAATGCTGTTTCATCCACACCCTTTTGGTCAGGAGATAGTGATGATTCAGATGGTGAATACATGCTAGATGAAAGCTATAGGAGGTTGGGATACCAACAAGAGCAGCAAGTCTTTTCAGATAATGATGAGAGTACGGATATTAGAAGGACAACAAGAGAGGAAAGAGAGGCTTACACTATAGCAGCGATGGAACAAGTGCTTAGCAACTATCATTTGAGGAACATGAATGTGAACTTAGGCAATGAACAAGCAATAGGGAGGTACAAGATTTTGAACAAGAATGTTGAGATAAAGAAGTCAAAAGTAGATGTCCCTAAAGGGAAAGTTGATCAAACATCAAAGATAAGAAAACCTGTGGACAAACAAAGCAATGGTAAGGAAATTTCAAACTTTACTTCATTCATGTCTCAAGCATTATCTCAGGTAATACTTTCTATGCCTCTAATGGAAATAGTTAAATCAACTAATTGCAGGAATGAAACAATCAAGTTAATAAATGATGTTGTTAAAAAAGATGCAAAGGAACAACAGGATAGTGAAGAATTACCAATTATTTACCTAGGAACTTCTATTAATGAAGATGCTACTAAAGTAGATCCTTTCTTTCTAACTTTATTGATAAATAATAAATTGGTTAAAAATTGTATGCTAGACTCCGGGGCAACGGTTAATATTATGCCTCATGGGGTAATGAAAGAGTTAGGAATGAATGTGGATACTACTTATGGAAAGTGTTATGCTATGGACAATAGGTCAGTTCTAATTATTGGAATAATAAAAAATGTTGAGTTTAAGTTCCCTTCATGTCTTGAAAAATGTTATAAAATAGATAGTATTGTTGTACAAGTACCACCTAGTTATGGAATGCTATTATCTAGACAATGGTCTAATTTAGTAGGTGGAAATATTCAATTAGATCTATCTAATGCTTCTATCCTAGTGAATGATAGGGTTGTAAGAATTGATAGAGAACCAAGATCTACTTACATCATTGAAGATGTTGATCCAGGCCAGGTTATGCACTTCTGACACACTGACATTAAGAATTTCCAGGTAAGAATTCATAAAAATCTCATGGAAAATACTAGTCCTATGGAAATATGTGCTAAGGAAAATAATGATCTCATTTGGAAAATGTTTTTTGATGGATCATGTAGTAAAAATGGTAATGGAGCAAGTGTAGTGTTCATATCCCCAAATGGGAAATCTTTTATATATTCCTTTCTGTTAGCATTTGAATGTACTAACAACACTACAGAATACGAAGCGCTCCTACTAAGTCTCAAAATAGGAGGTAAGCACGGTAACCAAATTATTTCTGTTTATGGTGATTCTGAATTAATTGTATCTCAGATTAGGGATAAGTTTATTACTAAGAATCATACCCAAAAAAGGTACAAGAATGAAGTGTCGGATTCCATAGAAGTTTTTGATGGTTTTTTGATAACATGGATAGATAGATCTAAGAATATTCTTGCTGATTTCATGGCTAACATAGCAGTTAAGCATAATGATATCCCATGTGAGGATATTGCATAGGTAGAGATCAAACCAAGGCCATGAATACATGATAACGTTCATAATTGGCAAATCTTTGATAATGATAGAGACATTATAAAGTTCCTTGCATGTGAGGAAAGGTATGAAGATTAACTCATTGATTTAAATGCTCATGTTGAAATGATATATAAAAAGGATACTTTATTTGGAAAAGATGTAATTCAACTTAAAACTAATAAAATTCCTAAGGGGCTTGTTACACTAGAAAAAATGTTTGATAGTAAAGATTCTAGTAATAAGGTTAAAATGGAAAATACTAATATAGAGGAAGTGGAAAAGATAAATTTAGGAAACAAACATACTCCTAAAGAAATTTTCATTGCTAAAAAGTTAACTCCTAAAATTAGATATGATATTGTTAGTTTGTTAAGAAAGTATAGACATGCATTTACTTGGTCCAATGATGATCTTAAGGCTTATAGAGAGGACTTGTTCCAACATGAAATACCCTTAAGACCAGATGCAAAGCCTTTTAGACAAAGGCAAAGACCGATCAATTTAACTTTGGCTCCTAAGATGAAGGATGAACTCATTAAGATGAGTGATGCTGGTATCATAAAATCAATTAGACAATCTACTTGGGTTTCAAATTTGGTACCTGTTAGGAAGAAGAGCGGAGATATTAGGCTTTGTGTGGACTTCTGAAATCTAAACATATCTTCGTTAAAGGACAATTATGCATTACCAAACATGGAAGCATTATTAAATAAGGTTATAGGAAATGAATTATTATCCATGATGGATGGGTTCTCTGAGTACAATCAGGTTAAAGATAAAGAGGATGAATAATACAAAACAACATTCACTACGCCATGGGGTACATATGTTTATGCAAGAATGCCATTTGGACTTATGAACACAGGAGCTAGTTTTCAGAGGGCCATGGATGTGGCTTTTGAGGATTTCATTGATATTGTCATTGTAATATATCAGGATGACATCATAGCTTATTCCAAGAAAGTAGAAGATCATTGCAAGCATTTAGAGACAATCTTCAAATAAGACCTTGAATATGGACTATTCTTAAACCCGAAGAAATGTCATTTTGGGGTAACCAAGGGTAAAATCCTTGGTCATATAGTTTCCAATGAAGGAGTCAGAATATATCCAAACAATTGATAAAGTTCAGATCCCTAAAAATGTTAAGGGATTACAATCTTTCCTTGACCAAATCAACTTTGTAAGACAGTTTGTCCCAAATTTTTTAGAAATCATAAAACCTATTGCAAAGATGTTGAAGAAAGATGCATTTATAAATTGGATAGATGAGGCCTTAGAAGCATTTGCCAATATTAAGAAAGAAATCAGCGAAGCACTAGTTTTGAAGTCTCCCAATTTTTCAAAACCATTTCAGTTGTTCTCCTTTGCTTCTTTCCACACCATAGCAGTAGTCTTGTTACAGAAAAATGATGAAGGATATGAGAATCCAATATCATTATTCAGTAAAAATCTATAATTTTCTGAGCAGAGTTATGACATACATGAAAAGCAGGCTTATGCAATGGTTAAATTAGTGAAATCATTCAGACCTGATCTGGTTGGAGCCAAGATTGTGGCATACGTATTGAATGCAGTAACTAAGGATATCTTGAGGCAATTAGAGGTTACAGGAAAAAGATGAAGATGGATAAATCAGATTCAAGAGTTTGATATTGAGATTCAGATCACTAAGTTAATCAGAGGACAAGGATTGGCTAAACTTATGGCGAAAACAAATTTGGATGTAGCACAAGTAAACCAAGTAGATTTAGAAAGTGCAGAAATGAACGTCGAGCAATGTCCATGGTACATAGACATAGTATATTTCTTAAAGAATATGAAGTGTCATGAAGGTCTAAATGATAATTAGAGAAGAACCATAAAGTTACAATCATCCAGATATATGCTAATTCAAGGAGACCTATATTGGAAAAATAACGATGGTGTCCTCCTATTCTATCTAGAGACCTATCAAGCCAAGTCAGTTATTAAGGATTTACATGATGGGGTATGCGACGGTCATTTTTTGACTAAGACAATAGCTCACAAGATATTGAAAGCTGGGTATTATTGGCCTCATGTTTTTAAAGATTGTTATGATTATGTTAGAAAGTGTGAGTCTTGTCAAAAGTTCTCCGAGAAGCTGAAATACAATGGTGCTTTACCCCTTATTCCATTACAAATTGAGGAACCTTTCAAAATGTGGGGAATAGACTTTATTGGGGAAATTGTAGATGCTTTGAGTGGAGGTCAAAGATTGATATTGGTTGCGACAGACTACTTTACAAAGCGGGTTGAAGCTATACCCACAAGGTAGGCTACAAGCAAAGTGGTCATCAAGTTTTTGATGGACAATATACTTACTAGATTTGGAGTACCTTATAAGATTCTTTGTGACAATGGCATGTGCTTCATATCTAAGGAATTTTCAAAATTTTAAGAAAAATATGGCATCAAACTATCATACTCATCTCCATATCATCTATAAGGAAATGGTCAAGCAGAATCAAGCAATAAGAATATACTGAAGATTATCAGAAGAATGTTGAGTAACAATAAAAGGGCCTGGGACTCAAAGCTAAATCTAGCTTTATGGGAAAATAGAATAACAGTGAAAACATCGATGGGTTTTTCTCCTTATGAGTTGGTTTATGGGAAACAAGCGAGGTTACCATTGAATAATCTCCTGCCAGTTTACAAATTCATCTAGGAAGAAGAACTTGAGGATGCAAAATTTATGGAAGACTGATTGAGCGAGTTATCAGAGTTAGATGAAATGAGAAGAATAGCACAAGAAAGAAATCTTCATCAACAACAACAAATTAAGACCCTACATGATAAAAGAACATCAGATAGACCTTTCAGAGAAGGTGATTGGGTTTTGAAATGGAACGCAAAAGACCAAGACAAAGGAAAACATGGTAAGTTCAAGGCATTATGGCTAGGACCTTACATGGTAGTCTCATAAGTAGGTGAGAATTCATATTATCTATAGGACATTAACAAAGTCATTCAGGAGTTCCCTACTCACGATCAATATTTGAAACCATTTTTCTTTGAAAAGAAGAAGTATTCTCTAACCTGTATATTACTATTTTTATTTCGTTTAAGCATCATGTTTCTTTTCTGACTATGGTATGCTTTTCTAGAGATAACTAGGATCTCCCTGCATCCAAGCATGAATGCACGTCCCCAATAAGAGCCACTATTGACACTAAAACTTTCAGCTCCTAAAGGAACAGGATGTCAGTGAAGTATAATATATTTTTTTCATATTTTATAGTTTTCCTTTGATAAAAAACTAAAATGGATAAAAGGCGTGTGCATTGGTTATTTTTATTCTCATTAGGTTGTAAATTGCTTTACTTTAATGCATATTTGTTTTGAATAAATAATAATTCTAAAATAAAAAATAAAGTAGGTTGAGCAAAAAGGGCGGCGAGAGGGAGTTGAACACTCGAGCTCTCAAGCCGACCTTTTTCCTACCTATCTACCCTCCTACCCCCTAACCAGTTAGTCTATTTGTTTTCTTCGAGAGGGTTAAGAGAATATACTTATTTATCTTTCTTTTTATGTGTAGGTGAGAAGTAAAGTACAACTTCTTACTCAGGGAGTAATTTCTTCCTTAATTAACTTTCAAATTAAATAATAATTTATGTATTTATCTATTTTTCCAATTTTAGGAAAAAGAATGGGAAGAAGGAGTTCAACACTCAACCTCTCAACCCATTCCTTTCCTACCTAACTACCCAACTCTACCCCCTATCGATTACTCTATGTTTTTCCTTGAGAACATATGTATAAATAAAGGTATTAATATTAGGTTTTTGACTTCTTTATTTTTTAGTAATTTAGAAATGAATTATTGGGATCACGAAAGTAATTGATTTCTTTTGATGCAATCTTCTATGTTATTTATAGGTCTTGGTTTTAATTTTAATTTTATTGTTCCACCTTAATTTACCCTAAAAACCTAAAGTTAAAATATGATAAGGTGAACAATTAGATAAGTATTATGACGTTTAGGGTTTTGGGATATTTTGGATGTAAAAATTTAATGCTCATATCCCTAAATATAATTTAGCATTTTCACCTAATGTATTTTTAACATTAATACTTTTGTCAAATAAGGTGAAACAACTTTAGTATTATTGCATTATTATTATATTTTAGTGGTGTATAATGTAAATTGTTTTTTTAAAATTATTTAGGGTTTTCCATTTATTCTTTAGTTGCAAATCCCTAAGAGTAACTTCTTCCCTACTCATTTACTTTAATTTTAGGGTATTATTAATTTTACCCTACTATTTTTTATGAATTAGTTGATCTTTTAATATGTATGTTTTAGGGTTACTTTTTAGAAAGTGAGATTTTTAGATTCCCTTGATTATATGTATTTTTATGGTTGTAATATTATTTTATATTAGAAATATTTTGTTGCATTAGCGTAATTCTTTTGTAAACTTAATATGTTAGCCCTAAGTGGATTTATTTGATATTTATGGTTAAATATATTTTTTCATTAGATGGATTATAAGACCTTTTCTGTAATGTTTTCAAGATATTTCTATATTGAATTTTACATTGATCTATGTTTATAAATGGATTATCTTCTTAAATAAATGCATTATGTTTTATTTTGTAATAAAAGAATAATTCTAAACATACTGTTTTTATTTTTCTCATTACTGAAATCTTTTATGATTTAATAATTAAAGTGATTGCTTATATTTTTGATAATTTATGAGGATGACATAGAAAATAATATTGAATTATTATTCTTCACATTGTTTATCAAATGCATGTATTAAAATGTGGCATGAAATTAGTTTTGATTAATTCTTAATTAATAAATAAATAATTATAGTTTTTGTGAGAACCTTATATAGTATGAAAGTAATAAATTTTATTTTGATTATCTAATGTTTGGAGTTTTCGTGCAGGTAATTGAATATCAAGCTATTATGCACGGAACACCAAAGAGCAATAAATCAATTTGTACGGGAAATATTACTAAGAACCATTATTATGGTTTATTATGTATTTTAGGGTTAGTTGCTATGATTAGGTCCTGTGAAAGGGCATGTCATTTCATAGGGAACTATTGGGATTCATATTTATAATCATTCGAGCGTAAGCAAAAAGAACACAATGAATCACAGCAAAAAAAATCTACCAACTCACGGATTGGAATGTAATGCCAAAATCTTATGCACGAATATCAGATAAGTGTTTGTACCCTATTGATTATATAGTTTTTTACGTTCAATTGGTTTCTTGGATTACTCTCTAGCTAGGGTATCCTACTGTGTTTTCTATTTCATGCATTCATTTATGATTAATTTGTACAATTTGAATAATGGTAGCATGGTCTGAGAACCTGTTATTGTTTTCTTTCAGGCTCTTCAGTTGAGTTAAAAACCATAGGACCTATTGTATAAATTGTTGTAAATTTTGTTTCAATAAAAGCTTGTAAGGTGATGGTCTCATTTTATACAAGCGAGTTATCTTAAAACCGTCTCCAGTTATACATAGCATTGAATGTATCTAATTTTATTCCCAATTTGATATCAGGCATTGGTCTATTCATTTATTTGAAATTGACATTTCATTCTTTCTATGATTTTTATATCTTATTTGTTATCCTATTTACAAAGCATTCAATTAGGTTTAGCACTACTTTCTAGCTTTAATTTATACTTCAAGCTATCTGACAATTAGGATATTAGGTTTATTTTCTTCAAATGACTGTTAACCCCCTTTGGAAAGATTTTCTTTTGTTGTGCACATATTTTCTATAGTTAGAAAGCATGTTTAATTTGGGCCTACCTGCCTTGGCTAATTCAAAGCCAAAATTGCAAAGGCGCTTGTTTTGCGCCTGTCAGTTGGCCTCAAAACGGTCCAACATTTTTGAGCACCAAAAAATTGGCGACTTTGCTAGGGACTACCTACATTTTTGAACACCAACAAATTGGTGACTATGCTCGAGACTACCTATTGGTTAAAGTCAGTTTTAGAACCTCTGGTTAGCGTTGTAAAGACTCTACTAGGAAGAAGGATTCACAATAGTTATTAATTCCTCACAGGAAGTGAGGTGGTGACTCTAGAATACAGTATCAAGTGAAGCCTATGTTACGAAGAAGGTCTCTAAAGAATAATTCATTTTCTAAATTGAAACCGAATAGGAGAAATAAGAAGTCAAAAAAGAAAATGTTATATGTGTCCCCTGAGAGGCGGAGTAACAAAGATGGTGAGGAGCTTGCTTATGAACAGTTTCCTAATCTGAGCAAGGAGGGAAATGATGAAATTTTTAATCCTTTCCCTCAAGATAATAATGGGATAGATGATCCTTAGGAAGATTAGAATCAGGAAAGGGTTCGAAGAGAGGAAAAGATTAGTAAGTGGATGGATGTATTTTGTCAGATGACTGAGCCAGATGAGGAAATGGTTGTGTCCCTTGAGAGACAAGCAAAAGAAGTATTGAGGAGAATGGGAGTAGAAAGGGATAAGATCTGATCACCTAGAATGATGATGGCTTTTAGGGCTAAAAGAAGTGAAGTTTACACTCCTCCTCATAGAAAGAATAGTGGAAATACTACTCAAAATGATTCTACCAATCCTATTTTCAAAACAAAAAAAGAAGGGAGAACCACAAGAGATGACAGTGAATGGTTCAAAAATTTTGATAATCCAATGTGTGACCTAAGTAACAAGTTGAGAAATATGAATGATTCCCGAGACAATGCACAAAGGACAGGAAGAAATGACAGTGATTAGAAAAGTGATTAGGATAATGATCGTAATTTGAGACAGCCTGTGCATAATGGAAAAGCATATAATTTATTTAATAATGGTGAACATAATAAATCGCAATATGGTGAAGGTTCACAATGATGAAATAATAGACAGCTTGGTCTTAATTTCAATAGGTCTGAGCAAAATCATAATGAGAAACATTATGAAAATATGCAAAGAAATAAAAATATAAATGAAGAAATGGAGGTTCATTATTATAATAAAGATGGATGCCCTAAAATTTATAATCAAAGTAATAATGGTTCTTATTTTCCTATAAACAGGGAATTACCCAATCAACATTTAATTGGTGGAGAAAATTATTATAAAGGAGAAGCACCAGTGAAATATCAAGATAGGCAAAGCTTTGAGGGTACTGGCATGTTTCAATAGTCTATGCAGCCCATCCAAATTTTTTTACAATATTCTAACTTGTATGAGCTGGCAAGAAATAAAGTTCATGAACAACATGTTAACGATTTCCAAATGAAGGATGTGTTGGACCGTAACAATAATTAGCAACATTGTTTAAAACAATGGTCTGGAGTATTGCACTAGAATGTATATCAACTTGTGTGAGAGGATGCAATGCAATCCGGATTCGACAACCAGCCTGATGAAATACATTATCCACATAAACAAATGTATAGTTATAGATCTGAGTAGGAAGAGATGGAAGGTGGTCAGGCACATTATCAAGTGCATGAACCAGAACATAAAATAGACTACTAGCAGTGCGACCATCATAACAATAAAATATGGCAGGAAGAATATACACGACATCAAAATATATTAGTGCAAGGCATGTATGATAAAAATGCAGGGCAAAGCAATAATGTATGTGTGCTTGCACAACCAGCCAGTGGTGAAAATTAATACAGCATGCGCAACTTGTAGCCACTTAATAGTGGGATATAGTTTTGTGAGAAATATGTAAATAGAAGAAATATTATAAATAATAAAACAAGTTATGATGAACAATGTGATGGGGTCCATGGCCAGCTTGGTGTCGAATTTGGGCAACCAGTTAAAATACATCATTTCATGCATGAAAATGATGAGTACTGTACAGACGATATTCACACTGAACATAATTTGGATAATTTTAAAATTAAAGAAGATTCTAGAAATGAGCATCGAGAGCTGTCCACACAACCGAAGCACAAGTTAGCACAAAATTGGTATAAGTTTAAGGCGCAAGCACAAAACACGTGCCAAGGAGGATATAAGGAGTAGCATGAGAATGCACAATAGTATGATTTTAGACAAATACATCATCAAATGTATCACCCTAACTTCCACGTGAAGAAAGGGGGTGAATGTTGTGAAATAGGAACTCACGTGAGTGAGAAATATAACTCGCATGAGAAGGAAAGTATGAAAGAACATGCCTATAACTCAAATGATGGTCATGAACTTGCACAAAAGTTGGAGAGGGACAAATATTATCAACCTGCATAGAATCGTGCAAGAAAGGAAATTAATAACGAGCAGTATAATGCTGAATGTTTTCATGAACAACAAGTGATTCATCCCAAGTTTGTGCAAGATGAAGATAATCAACCACGTGAGCAGCCTGGAGATTCATATAAACAAAAAAGGATTCATTATTCCACGTAGAATGGAAAAGATAGTATTTACAATGAAAGTTATAATGATAAACATGATAGATTGTGGAATATACATGATGAGTATCATGAAAGACACAATACTCATGCAGTTCAAAATGATAATAATATATATTATCATACACAAGAGGAATATGCCCATCCCTATGGTAATAGTGAGAAACAAGAATTTGTGCAGAGGAATATGCCTATGTTGGGTGAGCAACAATGAGATGAGCATCAACAAACACATGAAAGGCATTGCCCTAATGTGTGTAAGCAGTCAAATGAATTCATAAATGACCGGCACATGAATAACATTGAAATACAATATGGAGATAAATATTCACATGAAGCTGGAAAGAATGCACACAAACAACTGTATAAGAATCATAAACTTGCTCAGGAAGATGATATTTACAAAAAATATATTTAGGCGTATGGACACAATGATAATATGTACTACCAGAACCAAGCATCTCACCAATGAGATGATTATCGTAAATCTGTTCAACAAGAGGAAGTAAAAGGTGGTGAGTCACATTGTAAGCAAGGTAGTTATTACCACCTTACTGAAAATGATGAATACGGTAAAAATGATTATGGTAATAATAACATTCAGTTTAATTTTGAGAATATGAATAAAGATGTTTATCCACAACAGAATAATTATTTATATGGTGGAGACATTAGTATGGGATAAAATAATGTGCATAATCAATATATTGAAAATGAAAATAAATATAATCATTGTCAAAATACTGGACAATATGCATATCCAGGAAATCAGGCACAGAGCCAGGGGGTGTACAAATCTTTAATACAAATATAGAGGATGTAAGAGAGGAACACTTGTAGCAAGAAAGAAATTGCACACTGGGAAGAGGTGAGAATTATTATATTAATTCACAACCTACAAGAAATCCTACACATCAAGATCACGCATACCAAATGCAGAGTTCAATATATCCAAGAGGAGGCCAAATTTATGCACAAGCAAATTCTATGGGCACAAATTGGCAACCTAGAAATCCTATACAACAAAAACATCGATAGCACGAAGGAGGGATGCCAAATCAAATGAATATGGTTCAAAAGCCTCAAAATGTTCAATATGGTAATCTGGTAAATCAATACCAGAGAGGTAACCCTATTCCCTAGAATCAATATTTTCAGAATCACAATAATAGAAATTTATTTGATGCCAGATTTCAAGAAGTTCATGAAAGATATAGACCATTGGATTTTTCAAATGTAATGTGCTATCCTGACCCAATACCTAATAAATTAAAGACTGCTATTCCCAAGTTTACTGGTGATGGATCTCAATTAGCAGAACAACATGTCATTAATGTAAAAAATATTGTTTATGAATTAGACATTACTTATGAGGATGTGTGTATGAAAATGTTATTTTTCTCTCTCAAGGATAGTGTAGATGAATGGTATAGAAGTTTGCCAGATGGATCAATTACCTATTTGTAGAACTTTGTTGATCAGTTTATTGAGGAGTTTGGGGATCACAAAGATCCATCCTTTGTAACTCATGAATTAACCACTATGAGGAAAAATGTGAATGAAATAGTAAAGGAGTTTAATAAAAGATTTAACAGGGTGTTGAATAAGATTCCAAAGGATATCTGCCCTATTGACCCTTTTCTAATTACCTTTTATTTGAAAGCTTTTGATGTCAAGATGAATTATGAGATAAGGTCTCATAACCCAACAACTTTACAACAGACTTTCAAAATTACATTGACTATTGAAAACAATAGAATAATTGCCAAAAGAATTGATATAAGGAATGATCCTAAGCTATTCAATCCTGCAGTCCCTAAAAACAATAGTGAAAGTGATAAAATGGATGAATTAGTAAGTTTGATGAAGAATTTGCAACCAAACAAAGGTCATTTTCAAGCAGGAAGGCAGGACAAAAATTTCAATAGAAATGATAGGTACAGATTGCAAGACATGCCTTATCATACAGAATGGAAAGATGAAAATCTTTTCAAAGGGCAGACAAACACTCCAGATCCTCTCACAAAAATAATCATTTCATAGGGAATGAGTTGTGGTGTGAAATTTGTAAAATGCCTCACCCTTAGGATCAATGCCTTATAGCACAAAAGATTCTGGAGGAAAAAAAATAGTGATATGAAGAGAGGCCTATGATAAATGTTCTTTCATCCACACCCTTTTGGTCTAGAGATAGTGATGATTCAGATGGTGAATACATGCCAGATGAAAGCTACAGGAGGTTGGGATACCAACAAGAGCAGAAAGTCTTTTTAGATAATGATGAGAGTCTGGATATTAGAAGGACAACAAGAGAGGAAGGAGAGGCTTACACTGTAGTAGCGATGGAACAAGTGCTTAGCAACTATCATCTGAGGAATAGGAATGTGAACTTAGGCAACGAACAAGCAATAGGGAGGTACAAGATTTCAAAGAAGAATGATGAGATAAAGAAGTCAAAGGCAGATGTCCCTAAAGGGCAAGTTGATCAAAAATCAAAGATAAGAAAACCTGTGGACAAGAAGAGATATGGTAAGGAAATTTCAAACTTTACTTCATTCATGTGTCAAGCATTATCTCAGGTAAAAATTTCTATCCCTCTAATGGAAATAGTTAAATTAACTAATTGCAGGAATGAAACGATCAAGTTAATAAATGATGTTGTTAAAAAAGATGCAAAGGAACAACAGGATAGTGAAGAATTATGAGTTATTTACCTAGGAACTTCTGTTAATGAAGATGCTACTAAAGTAGATCCTTTCTTTCTAACTTTATTGATAAATAATAAATTGGTTAAAAATTGTATGCTAGAATCTAGGGCAGAGGTTAATATTATGCCTCATGGGGTAATGAAAGAGTTAGGAATGAATGTGGATACTACTTATGGAAAGTGTTATGCTATGGACAATAGGTCAGTTATAGTTATTGGAATAATAAAAAAATATTGAGTTTAAGTTCCCTTCATGTCCTGAAAAATCTTATAAAATAGATATTACTATTATAGAAGTACCACCTAGTTATGGAATTCTATTATCTAGACAATGGTCTAATTTAATAGGTGGATATATTTAATTAGATCTATCTTATGCTTCTATCCCAGTGAATGATAGGGTTATAAGAATTGACAAACAACCAAGATCTACTTACATCATTGAAGATGTTGATCCAAGCTAGGTTACGCACTTGTCCCACACTGACATGGAGAATTTCCAAGTAAGAATTCATAAAAATCTCATGGAAAATACTAGTCCTATTGAAATATGTGCTAAGGAAAATAATGATCTCATTTGGAAAATGTGTTTTGATGGATTATGTAGTAAAAATGGTAATGGAGCAAGTGTAATGTTGATATCCCCAAATGGGAAATCTTTTATATATTCCTTTTTGTTAGCATTTGAACGTACTAACAACACTGCAAAATACGAAGTGCTCCTACTAGGTCTCAAAATAAGAGGTAAGCATGGTATCAAAATTCTTTCTGTTTATGGTGATTCTGAATTAATTGTATCTCAGATTAGGGATAAGTTTATTACTAAGAATCATACCCTAAAAAGGTACAAGAATGAAGTGTCATATTCCAAAGAAGTTTTTGATGCTTTTACGAAAACATGGATGGATAGATCTGAGAATATTCTTGCTGATTTCATGGCTAACCTAGTAGTTAAGCATAATGATATCCCATGTGAAGATATTGCATAGCTAGAGATTAAACCAAGGCCATCAATACCTGATAACATTCATAATTGGCAAATCTTTGATAATGATAGAGACATTATAAAGTTCCTTGCATGTGAGGAAAGGTACGAAGATTAACTCATTGATTTAAATGCTTATGTTGAAATGATAGATGAAAAGGATACTTTATTTGTAAAAGATGTAATTCAACTTGAAACTAATAAAATTCCTAAGGGGCTTGTTACACTAGAAAAAATTTTTGATAGTAAAGATTCTTGTAATAAGGTTAAAATGGAAAATACTAATATAGAGGATCTGGAAAAGATAAATTTAGGAATGAACATACTCCTAAAGAAATTTTCATTGCTAAAAAGTTAACTCCTAAAATTAGATCTGATATTGTTAGTTTGTTAAGAAAGTATAGACATGTGTTTGCTTGGTCCTATGATGATCTTAAGGCTTATAAAGAGGACTTGTTCCAAAATGAAATACCCTTAAGACCTGATGCAAAGCATTTTAGACAAAGGAAAAGACTGATCAATCCAACTTTGGCTCCTAAGAGGAAGGAGGAACTCATTAAGATGAGGGATGCTGGTATCATAAAACCGATTAGACACTCTACTTGGGTTTCAAATTTGGTACTTGTTATGAAGAAGAACGAAGATATTAGGCTTTGTGTGGACTTTAGAAATCTAAACATATCTTTGTTAAAGGACAATTATGCATTACCAAACATGGAAGCATTATTACAGAAGCTCACAGGAAATGAATTATTAACCATGATGGATACGTTCTCTAGGTACAATCAAGTTAAAGTTAAAGAGTAAGAACAATACAAAATGACATTCACTATGCCATGGGGTACATATGTTTATGCAAGAATGCCATTTGGACTTACAAACACAGGAGATACTTTTCAGAGGGCCATGGATGTGGCTTTTGGGGATTTCATTGATATTATCATGGCAATATATCAGGATGACATCATAGCTTATTCCAAGAAAGCAAAAGATCATTGCAAGCATTTAGAGAAGATCTTCAAAAGAGCCCTTGAATATCGAGTATCCTTAAACTCGAAGAAATGTCATTTTTGGGTAACCAAGGGTAAACTCCTTAATCATATAGTTTCCAAGGAAGGAGTCAGAATAGAGCCAAAAAGACTTGAAGCAATTGATAAAGTTCAGATCCCTAAAAATGTTAAGGGAATACAATCTTTCCTTTGCCAAATCAACTTTGTAAGATGGTTTGTCCCAAATTTTTCAGAAATGATAAAACCTATTGCAAAGATGTTGAAGAAAGATGCAGTTATAAATTGGACAGATGAGTCCTTAGAAGCATTCGCCAATATTAAGAAAGTAATCAAGGAAGTGCCAGTTTTGAAGTCTCCTGATTTTTCAAAACCATTTCAGTTGTTCTCCTTTGCTTCTTTCCACGCCATAGAAGCAGTCTTGTTACAGAAAAATGATGAAGGATATGAGCAACCAATAGCATTCTTGAGTAAAAATCTACAATTTTTTCAGCTGAGTTATGACATACATGAAAAGCAAGCTTATGCATTGGTTAAATCAGTGAAATCATTCAGACCTTATCTAGTTGGAGCCAAGATTATGGCATATGTATCCAATGTAGCAACTAAGGATATCTTGAGGCAATTAGACGTTAGAGGAAAAAGATGTCGATGGATAAATCATATTCAAGAGTTTGATATTGAGATTCAGATCACTAAGTTAATCAAAGCACAAGGATTGCCTAAACTTATGGCGGAAACAAATTTGGATGCAACACAAGTAAACCAAGTATATTTAGAAAGTGTAGAAATGAGCATCGAGTAGTGTCCATGGTACACAGACATAGTATATTTCTTAAAGCATATGAAGTGTCATGAAGGTCTAAATGATAATCAGAGAAGAACCATAAAGTTACAAGCATCCATATATGTGCTTATTCAAGGAGACCTATATTGGAAAAATAATGACGGTGTCCTCCTATTCTGTCTAGACACCTATCAAGCCAAGTTAGTTATTAAGGATTTACATGATGGGGTATGTGGCAGTCATTTTTCGGCTAAGACAACAGCTCACAAGATATTGAAAGTCAGGTTTACTGGCCTCATGTTTTGAAAGATTCTTATGATTATGTTAGAAAGTGTGAGTCCTGTCAGAAGTTCTCCTAGAAGCTGAAATACAATGGTGCTTTACCCGTTATTTCGTTACAAACTGAGGAACCTTTCAAAATGTGGGAAATAGATTGTATTGGGGAAATTGAAAATGCTTTGAGTGGAGGTCACAAATGGATATTGGTTGCGATAGACTACTTTACAAAGTGGTTTGAAGCTATACCCACAAAGCAGGATAAAAGCAAAGTGGTCATCAAGTTTTTGACAGACAATATACTTACTAGATTTGGAGTACCTTATAAGATTCTTTGTGACAATGGAATGTGCTTCAAATCTAAGAAATTTTTAGAATTTTATGAAAAATATGGCATCAACGTATCATACTCATCTCCATATCATTCGCAAGGGAATGGTCAAGCAGAATCAATTAATAATAATATACTAAAGATTATCAGAAGAATGTTGAGTAACAATAAAAGGGCCTAGGACTCAAAGCTAAATCTAGCTTTACGGGCAGATAGAATAACGGTGAAAAGATCAATGAGTTTTTCTCCTTATGAGTTGGTTTATGGGAAACAAGTGAGGTTGCCATTGAATAATCTCCTGCCAGTTTACAAATTCATCTAGGAAGAAGAACTTGAGGAAGCAAACTTTATGGAAGACCGATTGAGCCAGTTATCAGAGTTAGATGAAATGAGAAGAATAGCACAAGAAAGAAATCTTCATCAACAACAATAGATTAAGACCCTGCATGAGAAAAGAGCATCAGATAGACCTTTTAGAGAAGGTGATTGGGATTTGAAATGGAACGCAAAAGACCAAGACAAAGGAAAACATGGTAAGTTCGAGGCATTATGGTTGGGACCTGACATGGTAGTCTCGAAAGTAGGTAAGAATTCATATTATCTACAGGACATTGATGAAGTCATTTAGGAGTTCCTTACTCATGGTCAATATTTGAAGCCATTTTTCTCTTAAAACAAGAAGTATTCTCTAACTTTTCTATTACTATTTTTATTTCGTTTAAGCATTATGTTTCTTTTCTCACTATGGGCTGCTTTTCCAAAGATAACTAGGATCTCATTGCATCCAGGCATGAATGCACATCCCCAATAAGAGCCACTATTGACACTGGAACTTTCAAGTCCTAAAGGAACAGGATGTCAAGGAAGTATAATATATATTTTTCATATTTTATAGTTTTCCTTTGATAAAAAACTAAAATTGATAAAAGGTGTGGGCATTTGTTTTTTTTATTCTCATTAGGTTGTAAATTGCTTTACTTTAATGCATATTTGTTTTGAATAAATAATAATTCTAAAATAAAAAATAAAGTAGGTTGAGCAAAAAGGGCGGCGAGAGGGAGTTGAACACTAGAGCTCTCAAGCCGACCTTTTTCCTACCTATCTACCCTCCTACCCCCTAACCAGTTAGTCTATTTGTTTTCTTCGAGAGGGTTAAGAGAAGATACTTATTTATCTTTCTTTTTATGTGCAGGTGAGAAGTAAAGTACAACTTCTTACTCAGGGAGTAATTTCTTCCTTAATTAACTTTCAAATTAAATAATAATTTGTGTTTATCTATTTTTCCAATTTTAGGAAAAAGAATGGGGAGAGGGAGTTGAACACTCGACCTATCGACCCATTCCTTTCCTACCTAACTACCCGACTTTATCCCCTACCGATTACTCTATGTTCTATGTTATTTATAAGTCTTGGTTTTAATTTTAATTTTATTGTTCCACCTTAATTTACCCTAAAAAGCTAAAGTTAAAATATGATAAGGTGAACAATTAGATAAGTATTATGACGTTTAGGGTTTTGGGATATTTTGGATGTAAAATTTTAATGCTCATATCCCTAAATATAATTTAGCATTTTCACCTAATGTATTTTTAACATTAATATTTTTGTCAAATAAGGTGAAAAAGCTTTAGTATTATTGCATTATTATTATATTTTAGTGGTGTATAATGTAAATTATTGTTTTTAATTAGTAGGGTTTGCCATTTATTCTTTAGTTGTAAATCCCTAAGAGTAACTTTTTCCTTACTCATTTACTTTAATTTTAGGGTATTAATAATTTTACCCTACTATTTTTTATGAAGTAGTTGATCTTTTAATATGTATGTTTTAGGGTTTCTTTTTAGAAAGTGAGATTTTTAGATTCCCTTAATTATATGTATTTTTATGGTTGTAATATTATTTTATATTATAAATTATTTGTAGCATTAGGGTAATTATTTTGTAAACTGAATATGTTAGCCCTAAGTGGATTGATTTGATCTTTAGGGTTAAATATATTTTTTCATTAGATGGATTATAAGACCTTTTCCGTAATGTTTGCAAGATATTTCTATATTGTATTTTACATTGCTCTATGTTTATAAATGGATTATCTTCTTAAATAAATGCATTATGTTTTATTTTGAAATAAAAGAATAATTCTAAACGTAATATTTTTATTTTTCTCATTACTGAAATCTTTTATGATTTAATAATTAAAGTGATTGCTTATATTTTTGATAATTTATGAGGATGACATAGAAAATAATATTAAATTTTTATTCTTCACATTGTTTATCAAATGCATGTATTAAAATGTGGCATGAAATTATTTTTGATTAATTTTTAATTAATAAATAAATAATTATAGTTTTTGTGAGAACCTTATATAGTATGAAAGTAATAAATTTTATTTTGATTATCTAATGTTTGGTGTTTTCGTGCAGGTAATTGAATACCAAGTTATTATGCACGGAACACCAAAGAGCAATAAATCAATTTGTACGGGAAATATCACTAAGAACCATTATTATGGTTTATTATGTATTTTAGGGTTAGTTGCTATGATTAGGTCCTGTGAAAGGGCATGTCCTTTCACAGGGAACTATTGGGATTCATATTTATAATCATTCAAGTGTAAGCAAAAAGAACACAATCAATCACAGCAAAAAAAATCTACCAACTCATAGATTGGAATTTAATTCCCAAAATCTTATGCATGAATATCAGATAAGTGTTTGTACCCTATTGATTATATAGTTTTTTTACGTTCAATTGGTTTCTCAGATTACTCTCTAGCCAGGGTATCCTACTATGTTTTCTATTTCATGCATTCATTTATGATTAATTTGTACAATTTGAATAATGGTAGCATGGTCTGAGAACCTGTTATTGTTTCCTTTCGGGCTCTTCAGTTGATTTAAAAACCATAGGACCTATTGTATAAATTGTTGTAAATTTTATTTTAGTAGAACCTTGTAGGGTGATGATCTCGTTTTATAGATGAGAGTTATCTTAAAACCGTCTCCAGTTATACATAGCATTGAATGTATCTAATTTTATTCCCAATTTGATATCAGGCACTGGTCTATTCATTTATTTGAAATTGACATTTCATTCTTTCTGTGATTTGCATATCTTATTTGTTATCCTATTTACAAAGCATTCAATTAGGTTTAGCACTACTTTCTAGCTTTAATTTATACTTCAAGCTATCTGGCAATTAGGATATTAGGTTTATTTTCTTCAAAGGACTGTTAACACCCTTTGGAAAGATTTTCTTTTGTTGTGCACATATTTGTGTAGTTAGAAAGAATATTTAATTTAGGCCTACTAGCCTTGGCTAAATCAAAGCCAAAATTGTAGAGGTACTTGTTTTATGCCTGTTAGTTGGCCTCAAAATGGTCTAGCATTTTTTAGCACCAACAATACTGAAGTGGTGTCATCTGAATCATTATCAGTCTCTACCAGATGGACAGGTATGATAGGATCATCCGGTTCTTTAAATAATGGAGTGAGGTCTAGAGGAATAGAATATGGAAAAGTATCCTCATTAGAGTTATTTTTTGATTTATCGGCTAAAGCAGTGCTCTCAAGTTCTGGTTGGCATTCTGGTTCTGGTACAAATTTGTTAATACTTAGATGAAATAGGATCTTCTTGAAGCCAAGACCTGTGGTGTCTTTGGTCCTATGACCTGTGGCTTTAATTGGTTTGAGCAAGCCATTGTCATTCACTCCTATAGGGCCACTTCCTTTATAACCAAAGTGCTTCATGATTTTGAAGGCTTCATTGTATGGCTCTTGTTCTAAGTCACAAGCTAGAGTGATTTGTTGAGATGTTTCCTTTCCTTTGTAAAGCCAAGTTGTAATAGCCCTTTCCTCATCTTCATCCTCTAGTGGTGTTGTGGCCTTGAAAAAGGCACCATCATAGACTATTTGGGGAGAACAAGAAGAAGATTTTTTGTTCTTAGAGGGTCTCCCGTAGGAACACGGAGATGTAGGCAGAGCTGTTAATGATAAAATAGGTTCAGTTTGATACCCTCCCATGCCTCTATCCTTAAGCTTCAGTGTCTATTCTATTTCTTTGAGTTTGGCATCATAGAACTTAGTGGAATCTTTATTAGCTAGAACAAAGTTGTCTCTAGATTGCGTGAGTGTATTGCAAGAATAGTTTGTATTGGCAGGAATTGTCACTTCTACACCATGGAATGGGAACTTGATACATTGATGGTATGTAGATGACACTACCTGCATTTCATGAATCCATGGTCTTCCCAACAGTATGTTTTAGGCAAGAGGAATATCTAGAACTTGATAGATAGCATCTCTCTCAACAGGTCCAACGTGGATTGGAAACACAACCAAACCTTTAGATTTTATTTCCTCTTCATCATATGCCTTGATAGTGACTTTATTGCAGGCATCTATACAATCTTCATCATAGCCTAATTGGGTAAGCAGCTTAGCAGAGAAAATAATAAGGCCAACACCATTGTCAATAAGGATGCGACAGACACACTTGGGACCTATCATGACTTCTATGTGCAAAGGAGCATTATGCAGATGGCTTAGCAAGTGGTCATCTTCTTTAGAAAAGGACAAATAGTGAGGTGAGGTCAGGTGACCCACCATGGATTGAAACTGATCTAGATCCAAATCTTTTGAGATATTTTCCTCGACAAGGGCTTTATCAATAATCTCCTTATGAGTAGGTGAGATCTTCAACAAATCAAAGATGGTGATCTGAGTGTTGGTACGTTGTAGCTGGTCTAGAATGGTATAATTAGCTATTCTAGGTGTAGGGACTGATTTTGAATTCTTGTTGGTAGGGCCAACAATAGCTTTATTTGCAGGTTGCTTTAGAGGGGATGTAGAAAGGTCAGGACCCTTAATGATGATTTTTGCACGAGAGAGAGTAACAACATTTGTGCAATCCTGAGATGATTTAGGTTCAAAAGCATGAGACCTTGGGCCTCACAAGACAAATGCGGGCTTAGGCTTAGGATCATCCCCACTCCCCTTGATAGTAATCACATCGCAAAACTCAACCTCAATAGGTTCAATTATGTTGATGACATTGTCATTGGTAGTGTATGTGTAGTTGACTTTGGCATTAGTATTCTTAGTCTTGGAAGATTCACCTTTCTCGTGAGGAGGAAAGGGATTTTTAAATGCCCGATGATCTGAATTCTTGTTATGGCTATCCACAACAATGTCACCATTATCTATCAGATCTTGGATCTTATGGCACAACTAGAGACAAGTAGAAGTATTATAACCATTGTTTTGGTTATAATCACAATATGAATTGTCATTCCACCAATGAGGTCATAGTTGTAGATCATAGAGATGCTTTTCCAAAGGAGCAAGTATCTGGTTCTACATGAGAGTCTTATAAACCACATCAAGTGGTTCTCGTAAGGAAGTGAATTCATGCTTGGGTCAAGAGGCCCAAGGTTTGTTTTTAGTGAATCTTGAAGGCTGTCGAGTGTCTGTTGTAGCCTTTTTAGTAGCTTTGACCACCTGTATACTAGAGAAAAGATTGAAAATAGATTTCATACGCTTCAAGGTCACATTATCAACCACTCCATCATTCACAACATCTCTATTCTTGTTGACAAACTTCCCTTTATCTTTTTTTAAGGAAGAAGACCCTTTTTTGTTATCTTTGTTCAAATTCAACTCCCCTTTCTTGAACATAAATGCTTCTATTCATACAGCTTGCTTAATCATGTTATCGAAGGTTAGGGGACCTTGTAATTGTACTTGATATCCAAAATCTGGGACAAGATTGTTCAAAAAGATGTCGATTCTCTCAGACTCTGGTAGCTTGCGAGGATACTTTATACATAGTTGTCTCCACCTCAGGAGAAATGTTAGGAAAGGTTGCCCTTGTCACTGTTTCAAATTGCAAAGATCTAGGACATTGATCGGATGCTGAATATTATGCAAATAATGTTAGAGAAATAGATTAGCAATTTTGTCAAAAGTCTCAATGCTGGTGGGTAATCGAGAAAACCAGTCCATAGCTAGTCCACCCAAGCTACAAGGAAAGAGACACATGAGGTACATTTTATCATGTATGAATTCCATAGATAGAGCATCAAACTCTCTCAAGTGATCTTGGGGATCAATAGTACCCAAGTATTTGTCATATTTAGGCATCTCTACACCTTTGGGAAAAGGTGGCATGTGAAGATTCTTATCGAAGGGGAAAGGACAGATACTTTCCATTGTGAACTATTGTATGGGTTTATCCTTGTCCTTCACAAGTTGGCTAATCTAGTCTTGCATGTCTCAGATCATATTTTCCAACTTAGTGGTCTCAGTTTCTTCTTCCTTGGCCACAAGTGTCTCAACTTGATAGTCTGGGGGTAACTTAGCCCCTTGTTTGGCCAGCTCAAGAAAGTATTTTTCCTTCTCTTCTAGAATGAGGATCTCCATCATCTTGATAAGAATCTTGTTGGCTTTTGCAACATCTATGTCATTTTGGGTTATTACCTCATCGTCATTACCAAGAATCTCATAAATGCTTGGGGCTTGATCTTGACTCTGGTCATGTGGAGGAGGATGATAGTGATATGCTTGTTGACCACCTTGAGTTTTATTTTGAGCTTGGTGCTAATTCTGATCATTTTGGGATTGATCATAACATTGATCATTTTGAGATTGAGCATGACGTTGGTCATTTTGAGATTGGTCATGAGTTTTGTTGTATTTTCCTAGTTGGAAGTCGAATGGATCTCCCATCTTGTCAATGTAGGATTGTGCAGTGTGTGTAGACTCAATAAAATGATGTGAACAATGCTGAAAGGGCACGACTAAGGTAACCTTTAGCACTTTAACAGGATCAAAAGAGTCGATAGGTTCAAATAGGTCGACAACTTTGATAGGGTTGATAGGTTCAATAATAGGACTAGTCAGAGGAAGTGGCCCTCCAAAGTTATGAAACAATGAGTTGTTTTAGAAGAATGAGTTGTCCTGTTCTTGAAATGATAAGTCAGGTTGCACTTGAAACAATAGATTATAACACTCCTAGAATACTAGAGGTGATGATTACAATGGGCTATCTTTAAAAGTACTCAATGAAGAGGAACTTGAGGATACCTCATAATATTCAAATTGCATGAAAAGTTCAGGATGACCTATTTCTTGATTACATGATCTAACTCTACCTTGTCTGGTACCATGAATGGGAAAATTATTGCCACTTCTAGTCGTAACAGTCATAGATGAAGATTAAGTATCGATAGAGACTTGGGATTATGCTAAAACTCTATCTCTAGGAATAGAGAAAAGGAGATAAAGGATAGAACAACCAAGATGTGAGATGCACCCAGCATGAATCATTAAGAGAATGGCTAGAACAATCGAGATGTGACTATCAAGTTGTAAGGTAGAAAAGCATAAAAAGATGAGACAAATAATAGGGAGACAATATGAGTTTATGTAGTAATTATTCAGTTCATGGCTCGAGACACTTAGTTTCAAACAGTGGACAATAGGAAAATAGGGAAACAGACCTTAGACAAATATTAGATTAGGTAAAAAGTTGACCAGTCAATGGGAAATAACTCACTATTTTTGAAATTAGGGTACAAGTTCATGTGAAAAAGTGTTGGTTCACATGAGAAAATGCCAGGCTTCACATGAGAAAATGCTAGCTCGCATGAGGAAATGCTCAAATTTTGAAATCTCGCACGGGAAAATACCAAGTTTTGATAGTTCGACACAAATTTTGAGATAAAGATTAGTTTTCAAGACATAGCCTGAACTTCTCTCTAATTGAATTTCTAGTTTTCAGATAGTTTGAGTGTTGCAATCAATTGTTTACAAGCATGAAGTTTTAGATCAAGCAATGGTGACATAGGAAGTAGTCGCAAACAGTTCAACCAAGGACAAAGCAACTTGGCAGAATCATGGGAGTCTTTGTTTAATCATGATGGATAGTTTAAGACTCAAAAAAATCCCTTAGTTATCCCTACAAATAAAATGGTAGAGAAGATAAAATCCGTGCCTCACAACTTATGTGCATGCATTCACCTCACATAGCTGTGTCACCCCCTAGAGGGTGCCCATGTTTTTTGTGTTTCCAAGGACTCAATAATATATGTTCAAAGGTTACCCTTGAAGTAGGGGCTAGTGTCATATACCACATTCAAACATCCAGGTGCATGCCTATGGTGAGAATCTAGGGGAGAGATTCTTCCCTGTCCCTGTACAAAGATTATGTCTCATTTTAGAGGTGATCTGGGCATGCAACTAACTAAGAAATTTTTTAGTGGGCTTCCATTCACACTAACCTTTAGTGCCCCTGATACAGGGCTAGGGCCTCATAGCCACACCAAAACCTAAAAGTCATACACCCCCTCAAGTAGGGCTAGGAGTGGCCTCGCTCAATACAATAGATAGAGCTTTCTCAAGATGATAGTCAAAATCAAGAGAAAGAAGTTAGCATGGCTTTGGAGTCTTTAGACTCAACAAAGAATTTTTTATTATAGTGTGGTGGAATCACCAGCAATAGGTGTGTACTCACTTGGGTCATTCCTGGAGGTGCAACTTCTGGTAGACCCTCTAAAGGTGACACAAACTTGGCTTGGATTCAAGGGTTAGATTTTATGATTCTCTCGAAGAGAGAAGAGAATACTTCTCTACCTCTTCACCTTACCCAAAAACATCAAACATATTCATCATCAAGCTAGTTCCTCTTCAACCAATCCACAAGCTTTTGGGTTTTTGGTTCTCTCAAAGAGAGAAGAGCATAATCCCCTAACAAGTAGACATGCAAAAGATTCACTACCTTTCCTTTCTTCCCTAGGTATCTATCATGCTGGCAAGATCTGGGTCTTGGATTCATCCATGGGCATCACTTCCATGTAATGAAGAGCTTATTACCCTATCCCACTATCAAGACCCTTAATAAATTTTAACAAGGCCCTACTTATACTATGTGATGAAAGCAATGAACAAGGAAAGTGTTTTTGAGTGTCTTCAACAATCATCCTGCAAGCAAACCATTACTGAGTTTATGTGTCTTTGACAAGCGTCCTATAGCCCACTATTATGCTATGATGGAAAATAGAGATATGAAAATCAACAGAAAATAACAAATGTTAGAAATCTACAACAGAAAATATAGAAACTAAAAATTTTAAGAACACTGATGGCAGGACTCGCATGAGGAAGTGCAGGGCTGCGTGTGAGAAAGTGCAGGGTCTGGTGCGAGAAAGTACTTTTTCGCATGAGAGAATGATAATGAAAAAAAAAAAATTGCATGAAACACTCAGAAATATCACGTGAGATTCTGTACATAGTGAAGTACAGACATACGACAGAGTGCAGAATTTTCAAAAAAAGTTCAAGATTGATGAGGCTAGAAATCAATTTTTCTACCCCACGATGGGCACCAAAATGTTTATAGCTGAATGTGGACCTCTAATCTAGCCATAGACACAACATAGTCATTGCTCAATCATTGAATTATGACAATAAATATGAGTTATTTACTTCACAATATCAATTGAATCAACTTGTTGCCTCCTACTTAGATGGGGTGTTTGAATTACTCTGAGAACAAGAGCCAACAACCATTAGACCAATTCTAAAATGGAGGATTTGAAAGCTATAAAGATAATAAAATTTTAATTAATCTAAGATGAAGATGCAATTGCAATCTAAGAATGAAAGTGCAGATTAAACTAAGAAGCTTGAAAGAAAGGTGAGAATTAATCTAAAACATAATAAGCAAACTAATTAATATGAAAGTGAAATTATACTAGAATGAGAATTACTCTAATTATGCAATAAAAAGCTTTAAAAGTATGAAAATTGTTGAGACAAAAATCCACTATAGTTTTGGTACTCTAACAATTGCCTCCTCTAAAATGAAGGAAAGAAGGTTCATAATATAGAAGAGCCCGAGAGAGGATGAAGAGTTTCTTGGAAAGAAACGACTAACTTTTCATCTCCATGGAGGAAGGTGAGACAAATTAATGAGTTATTTAATTAAAATGAATGAATATTGCCTCATGGGTGGCTTTTCAAGTTATTTTTGAATTAATAAATTCAAGTGAGATAATCCATTCAAATAACCAAACAATTATTTAATTCCCTTGATGTGTATTAGCTAAAGGGGGTGGAATTAATTTAATTTAAAATCACTAGGACTTTAGAATTAAATTAATTAATCATAGGAATTTTTTAGCCAATAAATGTTGAAAATTTAGGAATTAAATATAGTGTATAATTAATGCAAATTTAGGTTTTTTTTTCATTTGATACCAAGTCAAATAAAGTCAATTTAGGAGATAAAATTGCCTAGTACAATAGGACTTTGATGATGTAGAAATTGAAGAAATGCACCAAAATTGATTAAAATTGTAAGATGCCAATTTTGGGGTATTACAGACTTTACTTTATAACAATTGGTATTAGAGAAATAGGTCCTTGAAGGAAAAGTTTAACAACTTAAGGAGATCCATGACAAGTTGGAAAGAAAAGATGGAGTGAACTTTGACAGTTGGAAAGAAAAGATGAAGACACATTTACTTTGTTTAGGATCAGGATATTGGTTAATCACAAAGAACAAGAAGACTATCATTAATGAAGACAAAATTGAAGAATGTACTAATGAGGAGAGAGATCTATTCATGTGTAACATACTTCCCAGAGAAGCACTTCTGTCAGCTCTTTCAAAAAATGAGTACAATCAGGTAAAATATCTTAAAACATCTCATGAAATTTGGTTAGCTTTCCAATCTACTTTTGAAGGTGATGAACATTCAAAGAAAGTTAGATTACATAATTGGATATGTGGATTTGAAGATATAATAATGATGGAAGATGAATCTGTTAGAAGCTATATTGGTAGAATGTCAGAAATTGTTGTAGGTATAAAATCCTATGAAGGAATCAAGACAGAGAATGAAGTGATATGGAAAATTCTGAGCACATTGACTCTTGCATTTAAGCAGACAACATAGATGATTGAGCAAGTTATACCTTCTACTAAGAATTTCACCAGAGAAACTCTTCTTGGAAGATTGGAAGTAGCAAAGAGGAACTTGAGACAATCAGGAGATCTACCTAGAATGGAGACAACATTCAGCGCACAGAGTATTCTCCCTACCTTGTCAAGAAGCATGAGTGTGATTGGAGATTATGCTAGCAGCAACAGATCTAGGAATGAATAAGACATGAAGATTGAAGAAGGAACTACCTTACTTGTGAAAAGAGAACCAAATGGTAAGATCATTTTTAAATGTTGGACTTGTCAAGAATATGGTCATTTTGCATATAAATGTCGTAAGAGAGTAAAGAAGTATAGAAAGAAATTTAAACCTAGAAGATCTAAATAATTTCATTATGCCAATGATAAAGATTTTGAAGCTAGTATGGAAAAATATCTAAGTGAAAGTGATAATGAGAATGATGATATAGGATTTATAGCAATAAAAGAAGAAAATCCTGAAATAGAAGTTAAGGAAGAAAAAGCCTTAGTTTCTCAAGTAGAAAAGAAATCTGATTGGATTATAGATAGTGGTTGTTCACATCATATGACTAGAGAGATGAAGAAATTAATAAAGTTTAACAATTATGATGGAGGAATTGTTAGAGTTGGAAACAATGCACCTTGTTTGATAAAAGGTATAGGATCTATTACTCTTGATGGAAAGTGTAGTACCCCCATAGTTTGCTTTCAGTTTTTCAGATGCCATACTCTTTTAGGCCACATTGTTTGTGTGCAGATCTTATTATTTTCAGTGATTGTTGATGATCCAAATTATGATTATGATTATGTTATGATGTCATATGATCTCATAATTAGATGTGAATGTTATTATGATGCGATGCTTATGTTTCAGTTCGATTATGATGTACTTACCCCATACTAGCATTTGTATGGTGTTGATTTGTATGTATCTATTTTATGTGTTTGTATGGTAGAGGGCGGAGGCGTAGTTACTTGCTTTGTCGAGATCCACACGATCGATCGTACCCTATCATTATTTGTTATATATTGTATGTACATGCTTTGTTTTGTGATGACAGATTTACAGGTACAGGGCATCCTCTTCCCTGAATTGGCAGGAGTGAGCATGCCCATAAATACTCATCTCAATGGTAAAGAGGGGAGGTAACAGATGGACCCAAAAACCCTGTCCTAAGCCCATTTATCCTAATTGTTGGATAAGTATCTATTGACTACCCTACCCGGATTTGTCAATGTGACAAAGTTCGTGGTTCCCTATTTTTGAGTTTGTATGTTTATTTGATGGTCCTATTTTATTGCTAATTGATTATATGACTTTCTATGGTTATGAAATTTAATATTGTAATTGGAAAATAATATTTAATTAATTCCTATGTTTTTGTATGATTATTAATTAATTAAAAATCAAATATTTGTATATTTGGATTTTAGTTAATTAATTATGTGAAAATAGGATTAGTAATGGTTATCAAATATTAAATAATTAAACTACAAGATTTATTGGTGTTTTGAATATTTAATTATTTAATGAGAGATTATGTTAATAACATGTGTTTTATTATAGTTTGAGTATGTCATTTTTTTCAAAAAGGAGTCAATTTGTTTGTAGGAGATTAAGTTGAGTTGTGCATAAAAATATATATTTTTAATTATTAATTAGTATTTTCTCTCAACAAAAGAGAGAGAGTTGGATTAGGAGTTCTATTTGTGAGTCATCTAGGGTTTGCATGAATGGTGGAGTTGAATCCCTAATAGGGGGATTTTGCATTCATTTGGAGTTAATCAGGTTGTGGGAGATTTTTGGAGAGAGTTTTTGGAGTTTTTGTGCTTCTTTGTGTTCTTGAACTTTTGGAGTGTATGCTTGAATTCTGGGTGAAGATTGTTTGCATTTAGATTTGGGATTTGCATGCACCGTGATTTAGAATCTGTAGGTTGAGCTTTTCTATTGTCAATTCTGGGAGATTCAACATTCTACAGGCAATCTAATTCAATTTCTAGCATTGGAATTGAGGTAGGGTTTTGAGGAACTTTCCTGTGTTTTTCTCTGTATACTTTCAACAATTTTCTATGTTTGATTTGGCTTATAGATTTAGATCTATTATTTGTTTATGCTTTCAATTTGAGGATTAGAAAACTCATAGGTTTTTCATTTCATATTTTTATACAAACTTGGCATAGTAGGGTTATGCTGTTGAAATTTCAGGAGAAAATTCATCCTAGAACACATAGTAAATGAAAAATTAATCTCTATATAATTAGTACTATAGTATGACTGAATTAAATAAATGGGTTGTTGTCAAAAACCCAATTTGGGTGAAAATTCTTCATTCTGGGAAAAAAATCCTATTCTCTATAAAAAAAAATACAGTCCAAAAAAAATACTGGTAAAGACAAAATTTGTGTCCCATGTTTTAATTGGTTAAGTATTTATTCAATATTGTTAAGAGGGAAAAGACAGATTAGAGGAAAAATAAATTATGCTACACCAAATTTGTAGTTTGCCAAATTTCCATTTCTGGAAAAAGAGGGTATAGGTCTTTATTTCCATTTTAAAAAATAGGCCTGTCCCTGTCAAAAAAAAAGAATTTTTTTAAAAAAAAAGATAGTTTTGCATGTTAAAATATAAATCTTTGAATAGTCAAATTTATGATAGAAATGAATTGAAATGGTTGAAAAATAAAATAAAATGAATATTTCTTTTGAAAAGTTTTGTTTTGTTAAAAAATATATATATACAAAAAAGAAATTATAAATAAAGATTTAAAAGGGCAAGTGGCAGGCGGGGACCACCTGTCCCCTACCCCCCTTCCCTCACGCCTCCTTTGCAGGGTTGTAGCTTGTCGCGCACGACAGACTAGGCTGCCGCACGACAGTCTAGGACTGTCGCTGGCAGACTAGCCTTCCGTGTAGGCAGGGTGGTGGGTGTCCGCGGGCCCCCCCACATATATTGTTTTAGTTTTTTTTTATTACTGTAAATAAATTTTATATGTTATTTTTAATATGTTAATAACTTTTATATGTTATTTTTAACATGTTAATAAATTATTATATATTATATTTAATTTGTTAAATAGTTAATTTATAATATATATAATTTGTTAATAAATTAATTTATATATATATATATAATTTGTTAATAAATTAATTTATAATGTTTATAATTTGTTAATATTTCATTTTATTAATATGTTTTATTTAAAATATTAATAAATTTTATTAATTTGATTCACTTGTTATTGGTAATTTTAGTAATGAATTTCTTATTCATTATAAGCAAATTTTGTTAGTGAATTATAGCAATGGTCCTTATTAGATAGTTCTCATAATTTTGTCTAATCAATTGATCATAAGAGTGTCATTGTTGGGTGATTAGACTTAAACCTTGCAAATTTAAATTATTGCTATTCATAGAATAATATTTTTATCATTTTCTATCAAAATTGGGTATTTTCGTTATGATGGATTCTATGGTACTTCTTAGGTAATTTGATTTACTTATGATATTATTGGACATGATTATTGTGAGAATTTCCTAGTGGACCTTTTTCTTGAATTCATTTATGATGATTATGGAACATATTGGATTATGGTTTTATTTTAGTTCAAATTGATGTGATTGTGTATTCTTCATGTCTTTTTTTACATTATCGGTTGTCAGGTTCTAGATGACCTAGGAGAACACAAAGACTAGGGTATGTGTCAGGTATTTGTGCTTTTCAGTTATGTCTGGTGTGTGTGTGTACTCTATTTGATTATCACTCCTATTGGACCATTGGGCTCATGATATATGTATTCTGTTTGTGGTATCTCTGTAACTATATCTAGTTCTTTTATGTGAATTTGGATATGAGGTTACATAGTTGTATACCTGATTAGATCTAGGAGAGATCTTTGAGCCTAGGGTAGTTTACCTAGATATGTGTTAGGAGGTGGCTTGCAAAAAGCGTCGGGGCCCACAAGTGGCTGCCAGGATCACTTATTGTAAGTATCTGTAATCAAGTGATAACTTAATAAATTAAGGGGAAACAAATGAACCTAATAAGATAAGTTCCTCGCCCATGCTTGAGTGCTAGTACAGACTAAGATGGGAATGGAGATGATCTTGGCCACCTTGAGAGGTGTATCTAGCATAGTTAATAGCTTCATTTGTATGAGAAGTCATTGATCTGTGTATGGTCACTTGAGTGCTAGGATCTAGAGAGATTACAAGGATGAGACTCAAGGGTTAGACATACATGATGACACCTGCCTATGCATAGTCTATTTATCCTACATGGTCGATTGCCTCTGGATTAGTGAGTCATACCTTTCACTATACTTGTTGACCTTGAGTTGGTAAGCTTTCAGGATTCCTTTCCTAGTGGTATTTCCTGATTTCACTTGTTTATCTGTTTGGGGTCTGATGTTGTCTCCTCAGCATGGTGGGGTAGACCTTTGTGGTTCTACATGGATAGGTGGTAGTGATTCTTTACCATTCAAGATTTGACATCTTGGTGTCAGTGCTTGATGGTGTCTTGCAATTGGATTCCTTGTGTTACTTCTTCATTGATGTTCTTTGTATATATTCTTAATCTAGATATTGTAATTTAGTTATTAGAGTGATTACTACATACCCTGCGAAATGTGCAGTGGATGTATGTTTATTAGGATTCATGGTTATTCATGAGATCTAATCATTATGATGTAATTGTTGTATTTAATTTATGAAATCCTTTGTTGATGTTAATAAATGAGTTATGTTAGAAAGTAATACTATGTCATGGGACCCATTAGATTTGTAACCTGTGTTTATGATGTGTGTTAAGTGAGTTAATGGTTAATGCTTTCATGTGATTGTATATCTTATTTGTAAACTTTAGAAAAAAAAATTGTTTATCAAAACTTAGTATCATGTTTTAGGTTAGTTTCTTTTGGTTTACCTGGCGGGGTGTTACATTTGGTACCAGAGCAGAGTTTCTACATTGGGAACTCTGGGTATGTACACTCATTAGGTTTTATGTGTAGATTAAACTTGAAACAAAACTAAGACATAAAACATTTTTGCTTTAGACTATTATTTTATGATCATCTTGTCTTGGTTTATGTTTTGATCTATGTGGTGAGTTTTTGTTGGTTTCTTTATGTTACAGGAATCATGCCTATAACTAGAGTAGCTAGAGGTTGAGGTAGAGGTAGGTTTGGTGGATGTGGTTGGGGAAGGAAACCTAGCTCCTCCACAAGTGTCAGTCAGGAGAGTCATCGCCAGCAGTCTAGGGGTGACCAGAGAGAGGATCGTCAGGATGATCCTGATATGAGACAGCTCTTGCTGGCGATCCTTACTTGCTTTGTTCTTGAGTAGGATAGGGAAGAGTAGGATGGTTCTCAGCATTTCTAGAGGAATGGTAGAGAGAGAGAGAGGTCTAGAAGCCCTCTAAGGAGGAACTTCACTGTGGATCCTTCAGTGGTGGTGGCTAACCATATGCGGGATCTTATGAGGGGACAACCTATTCCCTTTAATGGGAAGAGTACAGGACTTGAGGCTGAGACATGGTTGATAGCCTTAGAGAAAAGTTTTTCCATGCACCCATTTAGCAGCAATACCAGAGCTAGATATGTTGTGACACAACTCATAGATTTTGTAGCTCTATGGTGGAGGATTGAGGAGGAGAAGTTGGGTCTTCAAATGGACACAGTTACATGGGAGATATTCTTAGAGCACTTTTGAGAATGTTTCCTTTCTGATTAGTGGAGGAAACAAAGAGTAGATGAGTTTCATAATTTGAAACAACTAAGTATGACAGTGAGTGAATATGAGTGCAAATTCTTTGAGCTCAAACAATATGCTGGATTTGGACATGATACAACCTTACCGGTACAACATTTTCTCAGGGGGCTGAATGCTCGTATTATTGGGAATGTTTTACTCTTTGAGCCTAAAACCCTCAAAGATGTAGCCATTAAAGCCACTCTCATAGAGGCTAACTTATCCTTGGTCCATGGTCGACAATCATATACTTCAACAGGTAGACCTTCAGGTTCAAGTTATAGGGGAAATCAGTCACAGGGTAATGGGAACTTCAAGAAGTCATCGAACTTCTATAGAGGTAACCAGAACTAGTAGTAGGTTAAGTCACTTCCACTTCCTTCTACTTAGAGTGGTGGTTCTCAGACCAAGAACTATCATAGTGGTCAACAGAGTAAGGATCATTCTTTTGTTTAGCCTACTTAGAGTGCTCAACAGAGTGCCAGCAGAGGTAGCTTCCAGCAGTCTAGTGTTCCTGCTACGAGAAGAGTGTTCAAGGGGGATTATTTCACTTGTGGCCAACAACGTCATAAGTCATATGATTGTCTTTAGTTTGTAGGATAGAAGCCAATAGATTTTGATCCTACAGTTAGAGATGCAGGCAGAGCTTGTAGGGCCTTTGTTATTAGGAATGATCCTCAATGTTCGAACCCTAAGGCATGGAAGGGTCCGATGGGACCTTTTTAGTAGTCTTTGGTTTAGTTTCTTTTTAGTGCAATTAGATTTATGGGATTCATGTTCCTAATTTTTCCAGGCTTCCAAGAGTAAGCCTAATACAAAGGGTGGTGAATGTAGTACCCCCATAGTTTGCTTTCAATTTTTCAGATGCCATACTCTTTTAGGCCACATTGTTTGTGTGTAGATCTTATTATTTCAGTGATTGTTGATGATCCAAATTATGATTATGATTATGTTATGATGAAATATGATCACATATTTAGATGTTAATGTTATTATGATGCAATACTTATGTTTTAGTTGGATTATGATGTACTTACCCCATACTAGCATGTGTATAGTGTTCATTTGTATGTATCTATTTTATGTGTTTGTATGGTAGAGGGCGGAGGCGTAGTTACTTGCTTTGTTGAGATCCACATGACCGACCGTAACCTATCATTGTTTGTTATATATTGTATGTACATGCTTTGTTTTGTGATGACAGGTTTACAAGTATAGGGCATCGTCTTCCTTGAATTGGTAGAAGTGAGCATGCCTATAAATACTCGTCTCAATGGTAAAAAGGGGAGGTAATAAATGGACCCAAAACCCTGTCCTAAGCCCATTTATCCTAATTGTTGGATAAGTATCTGTTGACTACCCTACCCGGATTTGTCAAGGTGACAAAGTTCATGGTTCCCTATTTTTTAGTTTGAATGTTTATTTGATGCTCCTATTTTATTGCTGATTGATTATATGATTTTCTATGGTTATGGAATTTAATATTGTAATTGGAAAATAATATTTAATTAATTCTTATGTTTTTGTATGATTATTAACTAATTAAAAATCAAATATTTGTATATTTGGATTTTAGTTAATTAATTATGTGAAAATAGGATTAGTAATGGTTATTAGATATTAAATAATTAAACTACAGGATTTATTGGTGTTTTGAATATTTAATTATTTCAATGCTCAATGAAAATAAAGGAGGAGAGCTTCTCTTTTATAGAAAGATGAGTGAAACGGACAGTGGAGATTAAGGGGCAAAAGGGATATGAGCAACGGTGGAGATGCATCCAAAGGGAGAGTATATGGATTGTGCTTTCTCAAATGCATAGCATTGTGATAAGTGTCACAATGGGGGAGGATGAAAGAGAGGCACCTTTGGAAGGTGTGAGAGGGGACAAGTGTGTAAGAGGTGTAAGGGGCTTTTGATTTCTCATTGGAGGATGTGGAGGTGATGTCATAAGGGGTTGACTTTGGGGTGGATTAGCATTATTTAATCTTGGATTATGATTGTGCACATGCTTAGGAGGTGATTAGGCTTGGTAAGTGGAGGATTAGAGAGATGTGATGGGAGGAGAGAGAATGAGTGGAGGATTATTAGCTAATAAGGGGAATTAGAATTAAATATTTTATTTAATTTCAAGTTGGAGGAAAAGGGCATTTATGAATTAATTTATTTACATAAAAGTATCCATTTAAATTAATAGAAGAATAGGGATTTAATTAATTATCAGACTATAGGTTTGTCATTTTTATAATTAATTGGGTTATAGTTAATTAATTAAATTAATTAACTGGGGGATGACTTAAATTAATTAAATAAATAATATTTAATTAACAAGATGTCCTAGGAAAAAACTAAATATGATTACTAAATTATGTAAGAGAATTTAGGTGTCTACATTTTGCCCCTATTCGATGTAGTGTTAAAATAACACTATTTTGAAGATGTATTTAACAAAAGAGACTACACAAATAATGAAATAGGTAATAGAGTTGCCCCAATTATGGGTCAGGATGTGGCTAGATGATGCCCCCTCGAGAGGATGGTGGGAAAAGAAAAAGGGGACCGGGTGGCGGCTCGAAAAGAAAAAAGGGGGGAGAGAAAGGAAGAATGTTGCAGGCTAAGGAGGCGCAAGAATGAAGGATAGAAGGGTGAAAAAGGCCATGAGGAATGAAGATGGGAAAGATGGGAAGAAACGGGAGGAATTAGGGCATCCAGGAGTGAAAATGGGGGTTTGGGGAGGTCTATATAAGGGCCAGAGGGGTCAAAATCAATTCATTTACACACCAAGAGCTTAGAAATTGTGATTGTAGAGCTCTGATATGTGAGGACAAGATGACACAGTGAGGGCGACCGACACACCAGATAGACATTGTGAGATGTGTGGTGTGTTGGAAACAATTGTCTGAAGGAAATTGCTACTCAATTATGTATTGTCTTTGATGTCACACTATGTCATAATCCGCAGCAATCTGCTTATACCGAGCTCAGTCGGTCTACCTGTCAGGGATATTAGTGTTTACCGAGTTCACTTGGTTGCCGAAGAAAGTCTAGTGTTTACCGAGTTCACTCGGTTGCCGAAGAAAGTCTAGTGTTTACCAAGTTCACTCGGTTGCCGAAGAAAGTTTAGTGCTTACCGAGTTCAGTCGGTCATCGAAGAAAGTTAGTATTTACTGAGTTCAGTCGGTTATCAAAGGAGAAGGATTGTTGGTGTTTACCGAGTTCCCTCGGTCTCTGGAAAATTATAAAAGATATGGTCACCGAGCACTGTCGGCCTTTGAAGGATTTTTGCAAATAGAGTTTACTTAATTCAGCCAACTGTTATACTAATAAATGACGATTTGACTAATCCAAAATCATATAAATAAAAGGTCAAATGTGAAAAGTAATAAGAATATATAGCAAAAGATTTACAGAAGAAGAAAAGGAAAGATATATGCGAGTTTGTGAAGGATGTTCAGATATCCTTGAGGAGCAGCAGAGATTTATTCGATCAGAGAGGATCAGACTTATGCAGAACAGAGATCTGTAATCAGCAAGACAGTTGCATTATTATACAGGTCACTTTTTCATTGTTACCTTCTTATCATTGTAACAGTGAATTCTAAATCTCTTAACCGAGTTGGCTTAACAGCCATAATATAAATCCTCTAACAAGGTGACAATTCCATTGAATTGTTTTCAAGACCTCTTACCAGGCCACTCCTAGCAGGGTGTTTTAAATCCTCTAACAAGGTCACACCTAACAGTGTGTTTTGTAACCTTTTACCGGGTTGGCTTCTAACCGGGCATCACTTCAGAAAAGTGAAAATCAGTATCTAGATACATTGGTGGTTTTTTCCCATATTGGGTTTCCACGTTAAATCTTGTGTCTCTTGTGTTCTTAATTGCTTTCTCAATCATTTACATGCACTGATGAATATCTAAAGATATTATTGCTAATACTTTCTGCATCTTCAAAGTTACTGCAATCTACTTACCGAGTACTAAAACAGACAACATTGTTAAGATATCTTAAAGGATCTGCAAAGGATTAATAGTCAAGGTTTTATGGTTGACTGATTCACCCCCCCCCTCTCAGTCACTTCATCCATATTCCATCAATTGGTATCAGAGCTTTTGGTGCTTGCAGGAAGGGTTTCAAAGACCTAAGCTAAAGATCAGGATGTCTTACAAGAGGGAAATTCCAAAGCTCAACAGAGATAACTTTTCAGCGTGGCAAGGTCTCATGCGACTTCATCTGGCTTCCATTGGTGATTCAGGATGCAAATACATTGATGAAGAATACACAATTCCTAATGGCACATTAACTGTTGAAGACATTGCAGATAAAAAGACTCACAACACCATGATGATAGACATTGCATCTGCTCTCAGCTATGAAGAATTTGATGATATTAAAGACTGCACTACTGCATATGAAATGTGAATGGCACTGAAGAAAATATATGGTGGTGATGCAAATGTGAAAAGAGCCAAAGCAGAAAGCCTAAGAGGACAGTTTGACAAGATGAATATGAAGGAAGATGAAAACATTGCAAAATATGTTGAAAGAATCAAAGCAAGTGTAAGTGCAATCAGAGCTTCTGGAGGAACAATCTCAGATGAGACGGTTATAAGTAAGGTACTCAGAACACTACTCCCTATCTATGCAATAAGAGTATCAGCAATTCAAGAAAGAAGATGTGAAGCAAACCACAGTATAACCTTGGATGCTTTAGTTGGAAGATTGACAGCTTTTGAATTAGACAACTATGACAACTATGTTCCTAGTTCCAAAAATATTGAATCAGCATTTGAGGCCAAAGTTTCACTAAAGAAGAACAAGAAAATTAAAGAAGTTCAGACAGAAAGTGAAGAAGAATCAGAAGAAAGTTCTGATAGTGATCTTGAAATTGTAGAAGCATTACTTGCAAAGAAGTACTCTAGAGGGAAAGGTAAGTATAAAGGTAAAACTCCTTTAATCTATTTTTCATGTGAAGAAATTGGACATATTGCAGCTAGGTGCCCAAACAAGCAAGTCAAGGAAGAAAAGAGAAGTCACAAGTACTATGGCAAAAAGAATTTCAAATCATACAAGGATAAAGGTAAGAAATCATGTTTTATGGCTAAAGATTCTAATGATAGTGAAGAAGAAATTGTCTTTATTGCTATAAAAGATGAATCTGATGATGATGAAGATAAGATAGCACTTATTTCTCATATAAGAAAAGATGATATATGGATAACAGACAGCGGATGTTCACACCACATGACTGGTGATAAGACAAAATTTGAATATCTAGAAGACTGTGACAATGGTAATGTAAGATTTGGAAACAATGAACCTTGTTGTATAAAAGGAAAAGGAAGAATCTCATTAACCAAAGAACTCATATGTGATAATGCTTACTGGGTTGAAGGACTAAAACATAATCTTCTAAGTGTAGCACAGCTAATCAACACTGGTTTCAAGGTTGAATTCATGAATGGTCAAGCAAGACTGCTGGATGGAAAAGGAAAACTCATTGGATCAGGCAAACAAACAAAAGGTAACTTATTTTATCTTGATCTCAATGAATATTCATGCCTTATTGCTCAAATAGAAGAAAGTTGGCTATGGCACAAAAGGTTATGTCATGTGAATTTTGATAACATGATAAAGATAAGCAAATTCAAGAAGGTTAGAGGCATTCCTACGTTGAAGAAACCTGACACTGGTCTATGTAAGAATTGTCAGATTGGCAAAATGAGTAAAACTAGTTTCAAAAGTAAGAACTATCAGTCTAAAGAAATTTTGGAAATTGTGCATACTGATTTATGTGGACCTATTGGAATAAAAAGCTATACTGGAGATAAATTCTTTATTCTTTTCGTTGATGACTATTCTAGAATGATGACTGTTATGTATTTAAGAGAAAAATCAGAGGCATTTGAAAAGTTCAAATGGTACTTAGCAAGAGTAGAAAAAGAAACAGGGAAAAGATTGAAATGCTTAAGATCAGACAGAGGTGGTGAATTCATCTCTCATGATTTTAACAACTTCTGCATTGAAAGAGGAATCAAAAGACAGGTATCAGCTCCTAGAACTCCTGAGCAGAATGGAATAGCAGAAAGAAGAAACAGATCTATTATGGATTGTGCAAGGACTCTAATGATAGAAAAGAACATTGCTATAAAGTACTGGAAGGAAGCTATCAGCACTGCAGTTCATACCTTGAACCGAGTACAACTGAAGAAAGACACATTCAAAACTCCTTATGAATTATGGTATGGCTATAAACCTAATGTAAGTTACATGAAAATATTTGGTAGCAAGTGTTATATCTTAAAGGAATCCAGAAGAAATAAATTTGATGTGAAGAGTGATGAAGGAATATTCCTAGGATATTCTAGCAAAAGCAAGGCATACAAATGTCTGAAGTTATCTACTCACAAAGTCATAGAAAGTATACATGTGAAATTTGATGAGTTTGCAGAAAAGACTGAGGAAGAAAGCAAAAGGGAACCTGAGAACTACAGAAGATTCGTTTACATTGAACCTGAAACATTGACAGACACAACTATCAATAAGGAAGCTATATCTACCGAGCCAAGCACAGTTACCGAGTCACAGACCGAGTCACAGGAAGAAGTTCAAACCGAGTCACAGGAAGAAATTCAGACCGAGTCTCAGCCTGAAGTTACCGAGCAAATATCTACCGAGTCCGAGCAACCTGAAGAAGAGATCCTAGAAGACAACAGCATGAATCATTCAAAAGGCAAGGAACCTATACTAGCCAAATATGTCAGAAGACATCATACACCAGATCAAATCATTGGAAACAAATCAGATGGTACTATGACAAGAAGCAAGCTAAAAGGTACATGTCTACTTACTGATTTTGAACCTAGAAATATCAAAGATGCATTAGAGAATGAAAGTTGTATTGAAGCAATGAATGAAGAATTAGAACAAATACAAAAGAACAAAACTTGGACTCTTGTACCTAGACCTAAAGATAAGAATGTAATTGGAACAAAATGGGTATTCAGGAATAAACTGAATGAAGATGGTCAAGTATCTAGAAACAAGGCTAGACTGGTATGTAAAGGTTATTCTCAAGAAGAAGGTATAGATTATGGAGAAACTTTTGCTCCTGTTGCAAGATTAGAAGGTGTAAGAACTCTACTTGCTTATGCAGCACACAAAGGATTTAAGGTATATCAGATGGACATAAAATCTTCATTTCTCAATGGAATTCTTGATGAAGAAGTCTACATTGAACAACCTGAAGGTTTTGTTGATCCAGACAAAAGGGACATGGTCTGCAGGTTACACAAAGCATTATATGGTTTAAAACAAGCTCCTAGAGCATGGTATGAAAGACTCCATAACTATTTAATCCAGATTAATTTCAAAAGAGCTAATGATAACAACAATCTGTATATCAAAGAAGGACCGAATGACAAAATTGTACTGGCAGAAATATTTGTGGATGATACTATATTTACAGGGAATGAGGATCAGTGCAAAGAATTTTCAGAACAAATGAACAGAGAATTTGAAATGTCTATGTTTGGTTTAATAAAATTCTTTGTTGGTCTTCAAATTCAGCAAAGCAAAAATGGTATATACATTACTCAATCAAAATACATTAAGGAGATACTTAAGAAGTTTGGAATGGAAGATTCAAAACCAGTTAGTACACCCATGTGTACTGGACTGAAACTTACCAAAAATGATGATTCAAAGGAAGTTGATCAGACCCTATACCGATCTATGATTGGAAAATTGCAGTATGTGGTACATACAAGACCTGATATTGCCTTAGCAGTCGGTATAGTAGCTAGATTCTCAGCGAAACCTAAGGAAAATCACATGATGGCAATCAAAAGAATCTTAAGATACTTAAGAGGAACTGAAGAGTATGGTTTGTGGTATAAATTTGGAGGCAATCTAGACTTGAAAGTGTTTACTGATGCTGATTGGGCAGGAAACATTGATGACAGAAAAAGCACAAGTGGTGGAGCATTTTTTCTTGGAAAAAGACTGGTATCCTGGACTAGTAAAAAGCAGAATTGCACATCTCAATCCACAGCTGAAGCAGAATATGTTGCTGCTGCAGTAAACTGTTCAAATATTGTTTGGTTTAAACAGCTATTAGAAGGTATGAAGGTTGAAATCAAAGAACCAGTTGTTATATTTTGTGACAATACCAGTGCAATAAACATTTCTAAGAATCCAGTGATGCATTCCAAAACTAAGCACATTGCCATTAAATATCACTTTGTCAGAGAATTGGTGCAGGACAAGGAAATCAGATTAGAATATATTCATACAAAAGAATAGATTGCAGACATTTTTACCAAACCATTACCTAAGGATGCATTTATGTATCTAAGAGGTAAGTTAGGGGTCATTCCCCTATCCGAGGCTCACTAAATACAGTTTTAGTGATGCATCAACCAGAACATGATTGAAAATCAACTTGTTGATGCAGCATATTAAAGGAATCATTGCATATGAATCAGTACTTGAGGTACATTAATTTTCACCGGTAATATGTGAATTATCTTTGGCATATGTTGTCAAAGAGGGAGTGTTTGCTATGTCTTTACTATTGCTTTCAAGAAATTTATAGTCAGAAGAAAGAATTTTTCAGGATACAGGAAGTTTACTGACAGAGGGAGATTTGAATCTAAACCGAGCTAACTTTTTAAAATTTCTTGTGTTATGACATATTGTGTTGCCATCAATGCCAAAGAGGGAGATTGTTGGAAACAATTGTCTGAAGGAAATTGCTACTCAATTATGTATTGTCTTTGATGTCACACTATGTCATAATCCGCAGCAATCTGCTTATACCGAGCTCAGTCGGTCTGCCTGTCAGGGATATTAGTGTTTACCGAGTTCACTCGGTTGCCGAAGAAAGTCTAGTGTTTACCGAGTTCACTCGGTTGCCGAAGAAAGTCTAGTGTTTATCGAGTTCACTCGGTTGCCGAAGAAAGTTTAGTGCTTACCGAGTTCAGTCGGTCATCGAAGAAAGTTAGTATTTACTGAGTTCAGTCGGTTATCAAAGGAGAAGGATTGTTGGTGTTTACCGAGTTCCCTCGGTCTCTGGAAAATTATAAAAGATATGGTCACCGAGCACTGTCGGCCTTTGAAGGATTTTTGCAAATAGAGTTTACTTAATTCAGCCGACTGTTATACTAATAAATGACGATTTGACTAATCCAAAATCATATAAATAAAAGGTCAAATGTGAAAAGTAATAAGAATATATAGCAGAAGATTTACAGAAGAAGAAAAGGAAAGATATATGTGAATTTGTGAAGGATGTTCAGATATCCTTGAGGAGCAGCAGAGATTTATTCGATCAGAGAGGATCAGACTTATGCAGAACAGAGATCTGTAATCAGCAAGACAGTTGCATTATTATACAGGTCACTTTTTCATTGTTACCTTCTTATCATTGTAACAGTGAATTCTAAATCTCTTAACCGAGTTGGCTTAACAGCCATAATATAAATCCTCTAACAAGGTGACAATTCCATTGAATTGTTTTCAAGACCTCTTACCAGGCCACTCCTAGCAGGGTGTTTTAAATCCTCTAACAAGGTCACACCTAACAGTGTGTTTTGTAACCTTTTACCGGGTTGGCTTCTAACTGGGCATCACTTCAGAAAAGTGAAAATCAGTATCTAGATACATTGGTGGTTTTTTCCCATATTGGGTTTCCACGTTAAATCTTGTGTCTCTTGTGTTCTTAATTGCTTTCTCAATCATTTACATGCACTGATGAATATCTAAAGATATTATTGCTAATACTTTCTGCATCTTCAAAGTTACTGCAATCTACTTACCGAGTACTAAAACAGACAACATTGTTAAGATATCTTAAAGGATCTGCAAAGGATTAATAGTCAAGGTTTTATGGTTGACTGATTCACCCCCCCCCTCTCAGTCACTTCATCCATATTCCATCATGGTGTAGAGTGGAGGGTCCGATCGACAGGTAGGATTGAAAAACTAAACTTTTCATTGTGTTTTTGGCACATTTATTTCATGTTTTAGCTTAGAAAAGCACATTCTTGCGAAGTGCGTGCCTGGCAGGAACACTCCTGCCCTGGTGGGAACACGTTCCCACAAAACTTAGCTGGGATCCAAAATCTAGGTGGGATAAGGGTTTTTCGAGGGATCACAAAAATCCTAGGAAGGGTTGTAGGAGTATGGTCTTGCAAGAATTTCTTGCGACTTCGCATTCTCGCAAGTCTGGTAGTGAGATGCCAAAAATGGCATTCCCATGGGGGGAAAGGAAAAGGGCTAAGTGGCATAGGAATGCATTCCCAAGTCGCTGCAGATTTGGCAGGAATGAGGGGAGGGTTTCCTTGTGGGAATGTGAGGATAAAGATCCTTGCAGGAATGTCAGGAGAATGAAAGCTGTGGGAACATGAGGAAAGGAAACTCCGCAGGAATGTGGGGAAAAGGGGGTTTAGGCTTAGCTAGAGCAAGAAATTGACATGCTGACTTGGCTTGGATGCAGTGGTCAGTGGATTGACTAATGATTCGAGAGAGATGAGCAGCAGTGCTAATTATCTCAGAGCAGTTCACGGCAGTAGACTGGGCTTGGGGTATCTAGCGCGGATGCCGCATAGACAGACATACATGGCACTGGTGACAACATTATGTGAGCGCTAGTGGTCTGAGATGGGGACATTTCATCTGCCCACTGGGGAGATGATAGTGACCTTAGAGGACGTATATCACATCTTCTGATACTAGTGTGAGGGGTACCAGTGGTAGCAAGCATGTACACATAGGCGCAGGTAGTGGCTACACTACTAGGGCTAGGAGTAGTGCCAATCTCGGCACATGGGCAGCTGGCATTAGCACAGCATGCCATAGTAGCACCAGTGAGATGACAGTTCCATTACTATGTTCTAGGATTAGTGTCGGGGTATCTCTCCCCAGACACAGGTGGGAGGAGTGTCACACTATCACTGATTCCCATGATTGTGCAGATTGTGGACGCAAGGGTACCAACAGCATGGGGTACACTAATGTTGGCAGAGATGTACTGCGACCTTCATCAAATAGTCTATCATGGAGCGGGGACAATGGGGAGGAGCTTTGGATTTTCTTCCCTCCTATAGATTTGGGCTTGGGAGCACATACCAGTGCTACAGCCTTTAGGCTGAGTGCACAGATAGGCAAAGGAGCCTGCGGCATATAGCTAGGGAGACCTAGTGAAATATCACGAGGTGAGGGACACTGACTTCTGGCAAGAGATGCTAGATGAGATCAGGGATGGGATCACATCGAATCCATACCTTGGATAGGCACCATGGGCTAAGGATGCATGAGAGCTGCCATTCACTGTGATGCCCACACACCTTACAAGGTGATGGGACTATAGTGTAGAGTAGTACAGACCGGATAGGACATCTCATTAGTTGGGATTCAAGAAGGATGTGCCATAGGGGGAGTGATGGTACTAGTGGGCCACCTGCGAGAGGATATCTGAGTTTGGGCCACCGGTGGATAGGGGAGGACTACTGCCCCCCTATCAAGCCATGCAGCCATTTGTCTGGGATTGGATAGGAGGGGTGGCAGATCCAGGAACCACACCAGCATACGATGCCTAGTTCCATCCACCTAGGATGGTAGGGAGATCAGGGCTACCATACAGTGAGGGAGGGGCACCAGCTGTGTACAGAGGCCGGAGAGGAGGGGGGAGAGTAGGAGGGGGACATAGGGAAAGGATTGGAGGGAGGGATAGAGGAGGGAAAGGAGGAGATGGGGATGAAGATGAAGATGATATGGATGTGGATGGAGGGGGAGGGGATGGGCTATAGATACTTGTAGGTCCAGCACTAGGATCACCACCCCGAGTAGGACCACCACTAGTAGTAGGATTCAGATCATCTAGGGGTGGGGGGGATGATGCAGCAACATGCCTAGCCTCACTGTAAGCCACACATGATACCACTACGCAAGTTCTCTAGGACACATAGGTGGAGTGAGACTCTCTGAGAGCAAAGAGGGATGGGTTGTAGACAGAGAGGGATAGCCTGATTGCATGCTTAGCACAATCCATAAAGGATGGGCTGATGATGGTGGACAAGAGGGAGCAGCTGAGGAGGGAGAGGGATGCCCTGATTGCAGAGAGAGATGGTCTACGAGCAGAGAGGGATGGGCTATGGTCAGAGTGATACCAGCTACTAGGAGAGAGGGATACTATGACATGGGGATCTCATGAGCAGTCGGGAGAGGTATCTCACCTCCAGCGACAGTTGGTGCAGTTGGGAGAGCAGGTTAGCTTCTACTGGGGGTTATATCTTGCATCTATGTCATGGGAGTAGGTATAGCATTACAGGGAGCTGACCTAATCATTACTGATAGGCTTGAGTGGTAGCAAGAGGATAGAGTCTAGTGGGAGTCACAAATCAGTGACCAGTGGGAGCTAGAGGGCAGGCGAGAGGAGCCATCAGTCGAGCCACACACAGAGTCAGCAGCACTCGATCGACAGTTCGGTATAGATGGTAGAGGTGGGGGGATCAGAGTCAGGGGTAGGGATGGACATGGATATAAGTGTTTTTATGATATCCCAAGTGGTGCACATGATAGATATACAAGACACAGGTACACATGGTGTAGTGAGCCAGCCACCCATCCTACAAGTACTGCCAGAGGTAGACCCATTAGCTAGGGATTTTTACATGCAGCCTCCCTCAAAAGAGGCAGATAGGCAGTGATATGCTATATTTTTTATTGTATATGATTCATTTATTGGTGGAGGGCATAGTCCCAATTGTATATTCATATCTATATTGTTGGTATTAGCATGGATTCAGATAGACATTTATTGTTTCATGATTTTGGGTTGGGACATGTACTTTTATTCTTTGCGATGATTTTTGGTATATATATGATGAGTTGGGTGGGATATGATGTGTTATGGATGAATGTATGGATGCTTATGATGTACTAACATGGATGATGCAGGATGTGATGTGATTTCTATATGCTGTGAGACTGACATGTGTGTGATGCAGGATGTGATTTCTATATGAAATGCATTATGCGATGTTTATATGAGATGTATGTGCTGACACTTTGTAGATACAAGATGTGATGTAATTTCTTTTGTTATTCGATGCATGTATATTATGGTGGAATGCATATGGTTATGGATATGTAACATGTGTTAACAATGCAAGATAATTAAATGAACCTAATGAATCTATGACAACTTAATGGAAGCTAAGAAATGGACCTAAAATGAACTTGTAACTATGCAAGAGGAAAATGAACCTAAATGATACGAAATGAGATGATAAATGGGATGAATGAACCTAAAATGAACCCTAATAATGCAAGATTAAAATGAATCTAAATGAGATGAATGCACCTAAGAATTAATCCTAACAATGCAAGATTAAAATGAATCTAAATGAGATGACTGAATGAGATGAATGAACCTAACAATGCAAGATTAAAATGAATCTAACATGATATGAATGAAAAGATGATGTGAAACTAAAATGAATGCACCTTAACAATGCAAGATTAAAATGAATCTAACATGATATGAATGAAAAGATGATGTGAAACTAAAATGAATGCACCTTAACAATGCAAGATTAAAATGAATCTAACATGATATGAATGAAAAGATGATGTGAAACTAAAATGAATGCACCCTAACAATGCAAGATTAAAATGAATCTAACATGATATGAATGAAAAGATGATGTGAAACTAAAATGAATGCACCCTAACAATGCAAGATTAAAATGAATCTAACATGATATGAATGAAAAGATGATGTGAAACTAAAATGAATGCACCCTAACAATGCAAGATTAAAATGAATCTAACATGATATGAATGAAAAGAAGATGTGAAACTAAAATGAATGCACCCTAACAATGCAAGATTAAAATGAATCTAGGATGAGATGACATAGTGCAATAGAGGGTAGGAGTGGGAAATGAAATGCATGCATGAATGTAGATGAGAGTGTGAGGGTGAGGGTATACGGAATGGTCACAACATATCACTGCCCAATTGCACCCTTGTTGAGAGAGGGAGGGGACAATGGTTGAAGGGGGATATATGCACAATCACAATCCAAAGGTCAAGAACGTGAGAGGGGTGCGAGAGAGAAGCTCTTGGGGGGGGAGTTTGTTGTTTGGGATGATGCTTTGATAGGGATGATGCTTTGATATTGGATAGAGATGATGGGAGCTTTGTTCAGATGTTTGATAGGGTGGAGGATGTTTCATGAAGCTTGAGTGTGGGATGTTCTGAGGGAACACCATCATGTAGATTTGAGCACTTATTTTGATATAGCAACAGAAGAGACGAGCCACAGTTATTAGGAATGTGAGGTCATGTCATGAGCGTTGCATAAGACTAACATGAAAAAGACATGCAAGGATTGCCCTAGCATCACACATGCACCCCAAAGGACACATGGTGGGAATGATGCTATGGAACCCATAGACAAACAACATTTCCCAAGTGCACCAAGTAACCCAAAAGATCACAAGTGGAACATGCAAGGGTCATGTCCGACTGACTCACATGCAGAAGCCAAAAGATCGCAAAAGACCATGCCCTAGAATAACATCTCCTGTTGCAACACACCATGATATAAAGGATTGTGGCGGCCTTAATGGGAGTAGTCAACTGAGATCACAAAATCAACTGAAAAGATAGAAAAAGCAAACTGAAATCAATGTGATAAGACCAAAAGGTGTCCTTTGCCAAAAGATATCGACTAATTGTGGATGATGAGATTAGGTCAGACATGAAGGAAGGATGCATCCTACAAGGACTTGGTTGATGGATATTGACTACATTGGGAATTATGGCTAGGTGAACAAACAACTTTTGGAGAATCATAGTGATGTAGGATACTTGCTAAGGGAACATTGTTGATATTGAGATCATTCGGGTCATGTGCTTTGTGAGAAAAAGGCACTGCAAAGATGGTATGTACAAGATGGGGACTCTATATACAAAGAGTATTTACAGCATTGCAGAAAGTGGGATAGCGAATCTTGTGTGCTGGCACAATGGGATTGACACCTTGGGAACAAGGGAAGGGTGAATCTGGAATGAAAAGTGGTGAATGGATTGGGGGGGGATGGGATTTTGATAGATAATGATATGGTCCACTATGTATGGTGCCTGTTTACCAAGTTTTCACCAACATACTTGCCCAAGGTGCTTGAATTGCCAAGTTTTCACCATTGGACGAGATTTTTCTCTTTACTCTTTTCCATTTTTTTATTTTTTATTTTTAATTTTATTTTTAATTTTTTAATTTTTTGTTTTGATTCATCAAGGTGCCTGTTTACCAGGTTTTCACCAAGATGATGATTTTTTCAAGACATTTTATAATTTTTAGGATTTTTTTCAGGATCATATTTGATTTTTAGGGTTCTTTCAAGATCATATTTGATTTTTAGGATTTTTTTCAGGATCATATTTGATTTTTAAGATTTTTTCCAAGATCATATTTGATTTTTAGGATGTTTTTTTAGGATCATATTATGGTTCAACTATAGAACCGCTTCAGATGTATGATATTAATAGGATCATTAAGAGGCTCCCCCTCAGGTGTAGACAACTGATAAGCTCCAGAACTGAAGCAATCTGTCACCACGTAGGGACCTAACCAAGTGGGCTCAAACTTCCCTTTCTTTTCATGGTTTGCTTGTACTTTCTAGTTTTCTTTCAGGACAAGGTCTTCCACTTGGAACTATCGAGGGTGCACCTTTTTATTGAAGCTCCTTTTGAGATGGTTTTGGTAAAAAATCAGGTGATCATAGGCTCATTGCCTCTTTTTGTCAAGCAAGTCTAGTTGTGTCAGGCGTGCCACACGGTAGTCTTCATCTGTGATGTAGTTCTTCATGGACACACGGAGTGAAGGGATTTTGACCTCGATTGGTAGAATATCTTCAGCACTATATACCAGGGAGTATGGGGTGGTGCGTATGGGAGTATAGAATTAGGCGCGATAGGCCCAGAGGGAGGGGTTGATTTGCAAATGCCAGTCACGACCAGAATCATTGACAACTTTCTATAGGATTTTGAGGATAGTTTTGTTAGTTACCTCAGCCTGGTCGTTCCCTTGTGGAAAGTATGGGCTAGAAAAGTGTTGGTGGATGTGGAATCGGTCACAGAGCTTTGTAACATGATGGTTTTCAAATGGAGAGCTATGATCTATGAAGATGGTGGAGGGAATGCCGAAATGACAAATGATATGGTAGAGGATGAATTTGGAGATCTGGACAGTAGTAGTTAAGTTGAACAGAATTACTTCTACCCACTTTGTAAAGTACTCTGTGGTTGTAATGATATACTTGTGTCTGTTAGAAGAATGAGGGTCGATCATGCCAACAAGGTCAAAACCCCAACATGAGAAAGGCCACGGAGGTGCAATGGGTTGTAAGTCCTGCGCGGGTGCATGGATCAAATTGGCATGCTATTGGCACTATAGGCACTTCTTCATGAACATGCAGATTTCATGCTCCATGGTCGGCCAATAATACCCAACTCTAAGTAGCTGCTTTGCAAGGATGATACCACTCATGTGAGCACCGCAAATACCAGCATGAACCTCTTGTAAAGCCACGGTGACCTCACTTGAGTCTAGACATCGGAAGAGGACGTTGTGATACCCACAATGATATAGGGTGTTGGCTACAAGAGTGTAGTGGGATGCTCTATGAATAAGGTTCTAGCATTGGGTGTTTCTGAGGTGAGGAGATATGATACCATTCCTTAGATAAGCATGAATGTCATGGTACCATGGGGACTAGGGACCAACCAAGACGCATACCATATCAGCGTTAGCATTCTCATAAGCGGGCATGTGTAGCTGCTCGACTAGAAAATCATATTGTGCAGCATCATGAGGGATTTCCAATAGTGAGCCAATGGTGGCCATAGCATCTGCTACCTTATTCTAAAGTTGGTACTTGTGTGAATTGTATGCTGACAAAATTTTGTTTGAGTTTATCTACAAGCTCTTTGTAGGGTAATAGCTTGTCATCCTTTCTTTGATATTTGTCAAGGACCTGCTTGATGATCAATTGGGAATCTCCAAAGACTTGTAGTTCTATGATATTCCAATGAATGGTAGTTTTAAGACTTGCCATGAGGGCTTCATATTATGAGATGTTGTTTGTAGACATGAATCCTAGCTTGAAGGATTTTGGGATGTAGTCTCCTTGAGGGGTCACAAACAATATGCCTACCCTAATCCATGTGATGTATATGAACCATCAAAATATAATTTCCACTGGGGTTGTTCTTCGATCATACAAAGATGCTCATCTAGGAACTCCACTTCGAGAGGGTATGCGTCAAATAAGGGAGCTTCTACAAGCTAATCAACAATAACTTGTCCCTTGATAGCTTTTCGGTCAACATATTGGATGTCGAATTCACTAAGAAGCATAACCCATTTTTCCATTTTCCCTGTAAGTGTGGCCTTTGATAGCAAGTATTTGAGCAGGTCGACCTTGGAGATTAAATTTACTATGTGACTAAGCATATAGTGGCAAAATTTCTAAGTGGAAAAAACCACTGCCAAGTAGGATTTTTCCATTGGAGAATAGTTTAGCTCATAGCCAACCAGTGTACGACTGATATAATAGATAGCCTACTCTTTTCCATCATCATCAAGTTGTGCTAAGAGTGCCCCCAGCACTGTAGTAGTTGTAGATATGTACAAAATGAGGGACCTTCCTAGCATTGGTGGAATAAGAATAGGTGCATTCCAGATATTCCTTGAGTTTTTCAAAGTTGCATTGACAGATGGGATGCCACCTGAAGGAGGTATCCTTTCATAAAAGATGTATGAATGGCTGGTACTTATATGCTAGTTGGGAGATGAATCGTCGAACTGACTGCAATTTTCCTTGTAAGCTTCTTAACTGTTTGAGCATTCTGGGAGGAGGCATTTCCATGATGGCCTTCACCTTTTTGGGATCAATCTCTATGCCACACCTGGACACAATGAACCCCAGAAGTTTTCCAGATGTCACACCAAATACACATTTCTTTGGATTCAATTTCAAGCCATATTTGCACAAGCGATCGAACACATCTTCGAGGACATCAAGGTGGTCATAGCATGTTTTGGATTTTGCTAGAATGTCATCGACATAGTCCTCAAGGATCTTATGAATCATGTCATGAAAAATTGTGGTCATTGCTCTCTAATAGGTAGCTCCCGCATTTTTGAGCCCAAATGGCATCATGTTATAGAAAAATGTGCCCCATGGTGTGGTGAAAGAAATTTTGTGCTAGTCTGCTTCTGCGATTTTGATTTGATTATACCTGGAGAAGCCATCCATTAGTGACAACATATCATGCCCTACAGTGAGGTCTACGATCATGTCTATGTTGGGCAATGGAAAATCATCTTTCAGACATGCCTTGTTGAGATCTCAAAGGTCAGTACAAATTCTTATGTCACCTGAGGGTTTGAGGATAGGCACCATGTTAGAGATCCAGTCTAAATAATCAATGGCTCTGATGATCTTAGCTTGAAGGAGCTTCTCAAGCTCTACTTTAACCAGCAAGGCTACTTTTGGATGCATTCTCCTTAACTTTTTCTTGACTGGTTTGGTATCGGGATTGACTACCAGATGATGAACAATGAGATCAGGATCGAGCCTAGGCATATGGGCATATGACCATGCAAAATTTCCTATTGATTCCTGAAGGAGGGCCTCTAGGGCTGTCTCTTCTACTTCACTTAGAGCTACTATGATGTATGTGATCCGAGGGATTTCCTCTATTCCTAAATTTATCGGCTTGGTGTCTTCAATGACTATGGATGATTGTTTTGACTGATAATCCTGGATAAGAGGAGAGGCAAGTCTCCATCCTCCAACACCTCAGAGAGGTTTTCACTATCGGATACACCCTTTGTTTTTATTATTTTTGAATCAGGATGTGCCCCAAAGGGGTTTTCACATGAGGACTCTTTATTTTCTTTTTTGTTTTTATTTTTGCGGCTAGAGACTTCCTCTTCCCCAAAGTACACCTTTGGGTTGAGTTGGTATACTTCAATTGATTCCTGTCCCCATTCTGATTTCTGATCTGTGGTGCCCATGAATCTTAGGAGCACTTCCTCACTTTGGAACTCATCGATATGTACTACACTTGGTTGGTCCTAGTCTATGAGGTTGGGGTGAATGAGGGGGAAGTTAATGAGGTTGATGGCGAGTTGGTGAAGGATAAAATTGCCTAGGAAGGTTTCATCGTCAAAGATATCATCGTAGGACCATTTTTCTTCCTCTTCCAGAACATCTTTGACTTCCACAAGTTTGTCTTGGATTCTCAAAAGGGTTACATTGGGCAAATTGGTGCCCCTAGTTATGGCTTCAGGTCCTCGTATGTGCAATCAAGGGGGATTAAAGCTGAGGCCTTGAGTATCTAGATTTTTAGAGGCCTCCATGGGGTCTATCATTCTAGCCTCATTGGGTCCTAGACCTCCTCCTTGATAGTCCCATTGTTTAGTTGCCCATTTGTGTGGTATGGGATATTTATCTTTAAAGTATCCAAGGGCCTTAGTATCTAGAGGTGGAGGATCTTTATACAGCCATTGGTTGATATCTAGGGCCAACTCCTGACCATTTAAGATTCCATTGGAAACAAAACAAGATGTTCCCATGGTCTTTATTTTGGGACCCTCCTGAAGGGCCTTGGTTTGGTGGGAGGATCGTCCTTGTGTGTGTGGATCCAGGGGAAGAGCCCCTACTGCAAAACATCAGTGAGACTGTATTATCCATAGACTTTGTTGTTGATCTTGATAGAGGAAAAGGTGGTGGCAAGGGTTGTTTCTGGATCGCAGTGGGATTGGGAAGAGCTGGCAATAGATGTACCAATGTCAATTCTGGGATAGTGAGTGGAGTGGGGAAATGAGGGCTCAATTGTATGATAGTATGCAAAAGGTTGGGGATCTGTGTGGATGATGATTTCAATGCCTTGATAAGGGAATTTGATGCACTGATGATAGGTGGAAGGGACTGCTTGGATGGAGTGGATCCATGGATGACCTAGGAGGATGTTGTAAGGGAGATCAAGATCAACAACATGGCACACTATGTCCTATGTGACAAGACCAATTTTGATTGGCAAAAAAATGGTACCTTCAGAGGTACGCTCTATATTATCATAGGCCTTGATGGTAATCACCTCATGGGAGATGTTTGCTTCTGTGAGGCCAATCTATTGAACAAATTTTAACATGAAAATATTGATGGCCGAACCATTATCTATCATGACCCATTTGATGGAAAAGTCATTGATCATGATGGTGATGTGGAGTGGGAGATTATGATCTGGGTCAATGAATGGCATGTCAAATGGCTGAAAAGAGAGAGTGGATGGTGTGGATAGGTGCCCCACAAGGTTCTTGAATTGGATGGCATTGATGTCTGCAGGGACGTGGGCCTCTTGGAGGGCTTTGTTGAGGACTTCTTGATGGAGGGGTGATGTATGAAGGAGATCAAGGATGGAGATTTGTGTGGGTGTGTTCCCAAGGTGTTCTAGGAGGTTATATTGTGCATTGGGGATGGTGGTAGTATTAGCACCAGCTACAGATATCCAGCCTCTTTAGGTAGTAATAGCACATTGATTGTCAGTGCCTTTGCATTGGATTGCGTTCATAGTAGGCTCAACCTGGGAGATACAACCAACAAATTTATCATAGTTTATGTAGGCAGTGGTATAGTCTTTTCCATCACCATGGTCACCTTGTTTACCCTTATCTTGGCCAGCGGGAGGGGTAGCGTTAACTTGGGCCTTTCCAGCATTGTGTTTAGGAAACACATTTTGCTAAATTTGTAGGTTGGCATTAGGTGATGCTTGGGTAGGAGCATTGACTATGATCTCCTTTTTATCTATAAGGTCCTAGACATAGCTCTTGAGCTTCATGCACTTAGCGGTAGTGTGTCCCTTAACACAGTGGTATTCATAGTATTCATTATCTTTGTACCATGCTAGCTTGGGTGTTGAGTCATCATAGGGCTGGGTTTATAGATACACAACTAGGTTGGCACTCACCATCTTGCAAAAAATGGCATCCAAGGGTTCTCCAAGGGGTGTGAAGATGCGCTTTGGGTCCTTCTGAACACCGGGCTTATTTCATCCTTGCGTAACATACATAGCATTGGTTTGATTCATAGGAGGCTGACAAGGTGGTTGTTGGTAGGCAGGTGCTTGCTGTTGGTATACAGGTGTTGGTTACTGATACATAGGTGTTTGTTGTTGATATGCTGGAGGAGTGGGATTAGGACTTGCAACCACAACTTGGACATTCTTGGTGTCAGTGGCTCCATCAATGACCACATTCTTATTCTTGTTCCAATAGTGAGAATGGTCATTGTTTGGTTTGTCCAGAGAGCTTTCTTTATAGTGTTTGATGCTACCGTCATCCAAAAGAGCTCACTCAATATCCATGCCTTTCCCTTTAATGTCTTGGTACGTCTGAATGCAGTTCATCTTCATAGAATGGGATAGCTTTGGGTGCAGATTATCAATGAATATCTTGGCAAGATGTTTTTCTGTTGGTTGGTATGACAATCTCATGGTGAGATTCTGCCATCAATGTAAGTAATCAGCCAGAGTTTCACCTCCCTTCTATTTGGTATTGCACAAATCCAATAGGGTGAGCTCATTCTTGATGTTGTGTGCATATTGAGTGACAAACTTTTCTAAAAGCTCTTGAAATGTGAAACATAGCCATAAGGTATTTTGTAGAACCATTCAAGGGAAGGCCTTCCCAAGCTCTTGGGGAAGAGTCGCATGAGAAATATGTCATTAAATGCCACCTCCTGGCACGCCATGTAGAACTCTTTGACATGGTTAACTGGATCACCCTTCCCTTGATACTTGTCAAACTTTGGTGTTTCAAAATGTTTAGGGAAGCGGATTGCTGTGATCGATCTATCGAATGGATATAGACAAACCTCCTTGAACTTGAATGTCTTAGTCTCAATACAAATCTTAAGCTCTTTGATGGCATTTCTCATTTCTTCCCACTCTGACTTGGTAGGTGCTGGATCAGGTACTCCCAATGAGAATGGGTTGGATGGTGTGGGTGAATATGGAGGGATGTGTGGAAGATATGGTGAGCTAGGGAATGGGGATTGCCTAACTAAAAAAGGCCATCTAAAAAGGGTTTTGACTAGCTTGTTAAGCAATGTATTATTGATGTGAGGTGGGTGCATGCTACGGCAAGGCTTGCAACTACAAGATGAGAGGGTTGGCTTGCAGAGCTGGGAAGTATTGCTACTGCTAGGGAGGTTGGTATAATTATTGTGGTTGGTGATGGGTTTGACCAATATAATATGGGTGCATACCCGCATTGCTGAGAGTGGGGATGGTGGCCTGGGTGTGCAGTATTGGTGGTTGCATAATGGAGTTAGTGGGATGGGTAGTGCAAAGTTGCTGTGATTGCAGGGGTTTGGTTTGTTGAGTAGCAAATGGCATAGACAAATAGTTGGTAAATGCAAGTGAAGGTGCTGCTTGTGGGGAGGTTTTTTCCTGATGAGCCTTTTGGTAAATTTGGCCATGTGTGGGTATGCCCATGGCATTCATTTGTGCTTGACTAAGGCTCTAGGTGGCATTGACTCCTGATAGGGTTTGTGATGCAGAGTTGGCCACAAACGTGGGGGCTGATATGGGAGTTTGTTGTGCTAGTGCAGGATTGTGGGATGGCACATTTGGCATTCCTATTGTAAAGGTGGCTTGTTGGGTCTGTGTGCCAATCATAAAGGTGAGAGGCACTTGCTTGGAGTGAGATTGTGGGGTGGATATAGGTGGGGTGGTTTGTGAGACTCCTTGCAAAAGAGGTGTTGATGTAGTGGGAAGTGGCATTGCTTGCGTAGAGGCTGGGATGAATGCTGGTGCTTAAGTGACTATCTGCGTAGAGGTAGGGGGTGGTGGTCCCATGATGGAAAGTGGTGTGCTTGTGGGGATCACCATATGAGCTTGTAGGAGATGTGGGATAGGTGAGGCCATATGGGATACTTGCATGGTTAGATCATGAACTTGCTGCATAACAAATGAATCAATGTAGGCGGGAATGTGAAAGGGGTTTGTGGGGTCAAAAGAGTGTAACTAAGGTGGGATGGGAGTACCCTCCTACACATAGTTTGCCAATATAGCCAGATGATTTTGTGCGATGATTGTGCTTACCATTTGTGCATGTCCTAGGAGGCACATGAAAGCCTCCATGGAGTTAGTAGTAGGTGTCTCACTAGGATCTTCCCATATGTTCTGAACTGTCATCATCAGAGGGTCATACATCACCATTTCACCTATGGAATCATTTGGATTAGCAGAAGTAGTGGCCTGGTTGAAATCCATCCCTTTTCTTTTCTTTGATCATGTCATAGCAGGCATGAAAGTGCAATGTCCTAAGATGAGGGAAAATGCAGATGTAGTGGAATGATGCTAAGGATGGGGATTTGGATTTTGAGATGAACTAGATGATGATCTAAATGTAGGATTCTTAGTGATACGCTAGTGGGAAGAGGATTGAGATGGGTTACCTTTCCTGATGGGGGGATCAAAATGCATGGATTGTCATCCTCAGATAGACTTGTGATCTTTGGATGATAGGATCCTTACTAGTGTGGGCCAATCTCTGGATCGAGATGATGAGGTCCACAAAAGCAAGTGCTAGCTACCCTAGACAATGCTTAGTCAAATGGGTGAAGCTTCAAGATTTTGATTTGTGTAAACAAGGATAGGACAACTCAAGGTGAGTTCTTGGATATGATGTGGATCTAGGATAATGACTTGGGATAATGATGCTAAATGATGCTTCAAAAGGGGATGATGAGAATGCACCTATTGGATCACCTAAGATGGGGGATGTTGTGACAATTTTCATAGTTTTGAAAGAGGAGGAGGTTATGCCAACTAATCTTCACTCTCTAATTTGACAAATCGGTGATCAACTTGGATTCAAAAAGAAAACTATTTAACCCTTGCGTTGTATTGTATGTTATCCAATCAGGTTTGGTACTTTTCTTCTTTGTGGGCTGCAATGACAATATGCTAACAATATTTGAGCTTTCTTTCTGTAACTTTCTTTTCTCAATATGCATGTGGGCTGGGTAACTTAGATTTCTTATGCTTTATAGTCTGGGTCATAGGTCAACAAAAGTAACGGTTCATAGGATTGGGTCAACCTAGGAAGTGACTATGGTAAGTATACCTTGGCTTGGTTCTGAACAGACTTGAATTCACTTTAAAGATAATGTCTTGACAAACCATCCTCACAAGAGACAAAGCAATCTTGGAGGATACAAGTAGATGATCTCTTTTGGCAAAAGAACTTTGTAATTCTAATAATTGTGTATGTTCAACAGATGTTTTTACTGGGTCAAGTCACTTTCAAGAACACATACAAGCACTTTCTACCTACAAGATAGGCTAGTATCACAACCTTTTCCCATAGCTTGATATCCCAAAAGAGGAATACATATGGTGAGTAATCTTCAGGCAACCTAAGAAACCACTTGGGTCAGTCCTTGCAAAAATATTATGATACCTTTGGGAGTAGATCAGGTGGGCTTCTGATTAATGGCTTCTAGTAAGGTCTGTGGCGTCCCCCCTATCAGTTTGTATGCACATGACTCACTTAAGAGCCTAGTTGACCATGCCAAAATCATAGGGATATTCACCTACCCCAGGCTACCATCAACATGCCTCTCTTGAGCTTACAGGGCTAGCACCTTGTTTATATACCAACTGGGGTATTACTGGTTTGAGGTCAATCTCTAAAGAGGATGAGCTTCTCTCTAGACAGGCCTTGCTAGAAGTGTTGTCAATCAAACTTGATCTTTCTCTTCACCCAAGATCCACAAAGGCAAGGGGAGAGGATACAAATACAACTGGATTGCTTCCATGTCACTTACTTTAACAAGGTTTATGCAAAAATTGAAAAACTCTTAAGCAAGTGTTGAAAAACACTCCTTCAGACACGCCAAGAAGTATTCATTCCAAATTGAACCTATTAAGACTAAGTTGTTTTCTATCTTAGAACATCAAACACTCATGTTTAGCATGCAAGGTTCTTTGTTTTGAAATGTAAATGATGATGCTTTGAAAGAAATAGAGATTTGATTTGCAAAAACAAGAAAAGCTTTACTCCCTTTAGCATTCAAGATAGTGTTTGATCGATTTTTAAGCACCAAAAAGAAGTGTGATGTTTGCCTTGTTCAATTTTAACCTTTGTTCATTTTAAACCCAAATAAAAAATATGAGGTGTTGTTTGGCATACACTATTCTTTTTAATGCACTGAAAATGAAAATGAGTTAATTCTATTTTAAAATATTAACCCGCATTTCCACAAAAACCTGCAATCCTATAACAAAAAAATAGCATTCCCATAGAGCCGTACCAGCATCCCCGCAAGACTGTCAGATAAATCAGAATGATAGAAAGATAGTAAAACATGGAAATAATACCTACAAAGGTGTTCCCGCAAGTAAAACCACATTCCCGCAACTCAACTGTCAATCACATGTTGTGGGAATGAAGGTAGAAAACTTAGGGAAAATAATGAAGTCATATGGCTCATAGAAGGTAGACAGGCAATCCTGCAACAGTCAAATAGTGATCCTATGTTGCAGGAATGAAGGAAAAAATTACAAAAAACAACAGTGAGTGCCTTTTGGCTTACAAAATGTACGTAGGCAATCCTGCCTGGTAAACGTGCAATCCCGCGTTGCGGGAATGCGATCCTACAAAAAGGGGTATAGTCAATCACTGGTGAAGTAGGACAAAGAGCAAAAAAGGATGAGAAATCAAAAAATATCGTAGCAGGAATGCATTCTCACAAGCTGTATAGGCATTCCTACGGAGAAATTTGTGTTCCCGCGTTCGTACAAGCATTCCCGCAAAACTGTAAATTTTTTGGAGGTGTTTGCTATGTAAAATCCAAAAATGGGAATGTCTACGCAAATTCCTCCTCTTTGGCCCTGAAACTGCAAACACCCAAAAAACCCTTACAAAGCACTCAAAACAACAAAAAACTTTAGTATTTGGGTTAGTTTTTGCAAGAAAATGATGAAAAGATAAACAAGAATGACCCTAGAAGTGGGTCCCACCGGGCATGCCAAAATATAATACCTAAAATGTAGTGTTAAAGAATGCAAAGTAAACTAAACATTCAAAAAAACAAATGAGATAAACACCTATGATTAGACCTACAAAATGAAGACAAAGACACTCAAAAGCAATAAAAACCTTCAAGAAAACCTTCAAGATGTAGAAGATTTGTGAAAAGGATGGAATGTGTGCTCAATGATCTATGCTTCAAGCTTCAATAGAGAAAATGGCATGATAACTTTGCTTCAATGGTCGATGAAAATGAAGGAGGAGAGCTTCTCTTTTATAGAAAGATGAGTGAAATGGACGGTGGAGATTAAGGGGCAAAAGGGATATGAGAAAAGGTGGAGATGCATCCAAGGGAGAGCACATGGATTGTGCTTTCTCAAATACATAGCATTGTGACAAGTGTCACAATTTGGGAGGATGGAAGGAGAGGCACCTTTGTAAGGTGTGAGAGGGGACAAGTGTGTAAGAGGTTTAAGAGGCTTTTGATTTCTCATTGGAGGATGTGGAGGTGATGTCATAAGGGGTTGACTTTGGGGTTGATTAGCATTCTTTAATCTTGGATTATGATTGTGCACATGCTTAGGAGGTGATTAGGCTTGGTAAGTGGAAGATTAGGGAGATGTGATGGGAGGAGAGAGAATGAGTGGAGGATTATTAGCTAAGCATGGATTATTAGCTAATAGGGGGGAATTAGAATTAAATATTTTATTCAATTCCAAGTGGGAGGAAAAGGGGATTTATGAATTAATTTATTTAGATAAAAGTATCCATTTAAATTAATAGAGGAATAGGGATTTAATTAATTGTCAGACTATAGGTTTGTCATTTTGATAATTAATTGGGCTATAGTTAATTAATTAAATTAATTAAATAAATAATATTTAATTAACAAGATGTCCTAGGAAAAGACTAAATATGATTCCTAAATTATATAAGCAAATTTAGGTGTCTACAGTTAATAACATGTGTTTTATTATAGTTTGAGTATGTCATTTTTTCAAAAAGGAGTCAATTTGTTTGTAGGAGATTAAATTGAGTTGTGCATAAAAATATATATTTTTAATTATTAATTAGTATTTTCTCTCAACAAAAGAGAGAGAGTTGGATTAGGAGTTCTATTTGTAAGTCATCTAGGGTTTGCATGAATGGTGGAGTTGAATCCCTAATAGGGGGATTTTGCATTCATTTGGAGTTAATCAGGTTGTGGGAGTTTTTGGAGAGAGTTTTTGGAGTTTTTGTGCTTCTTTGTGTTCTTGAGCTTTTGGAGTGTGTGCTTGAATTCTGGGTGAAGATTGTTTGCATTTGGATTTGGGATTTGCATGCACTGCGATTCAGAATCTGCAGGTTGAGCTTTTGTATTGTCAGTTCTAGGAGATTCAGCATTCTACAGTCAATCTAATTTAGTTTCTAGCATTGGAATTCAGGTAGGGTTTTGAGGACCTTTCCTTTGTTTTTGTCTGTATACTTTCAACAATTTTCTATTTTTGATTTGGCTTATAGATTTAGATCTATTATCTGTTTATGCTTTCAATTTGAGGATTACAAAACTCATAGGTTTGTCATTTCATATTTTTATACAAACTTGGCATAGTAGGCTTATGTTGTCAAAATTTCGGGAGAAAATTCATCCTAGAACACTTAGTAAATGAAAAATTAATCTATATATAGTTAGTACTATAGTATGACTGAATTAAGTAAATGGGTTGTTGTCAAAAACCCAATTTGGGTGAAAATTCTTCATTCCGTGAAAAAATTCCTATTCTCTGTAAAAAAAATACAATCCAAAAAAAATACTAGTAAAGACAAAATTTGTGTCCCATGTTTTAATTGGTTGAGCATTTATTCAATATTGTTAAGAGGGAAAAGATAGATTAGAGGAAAAATAAATTATGCTACACCAAATTTGTAGTTTGCCAAATTTCCATTTTTAGAAAAAGAGGGTACAGTTCTGTATTTCCATTTTCAGAAATAGGCCTATCCTTGTCAAAAAAAAAGAAAAAAAAAATTTAAAAAGATAGTTTTGCATGTTAAAATATAAATCTTCGAATAGTCAAATTTATGATAGAAATGAATTGAAATGGTTGAAAAAAATAAATATGAATATTTCTTTTGAAAAGTTTTGTTTTGTTAAAAATATATATATATATAAAATTAATTATTAAAAAAGATTTAAAAGGGCAAGTGGGAGGCGGGGACCACCTATCCTCTACCCCCCTTCCCTCACGCCTCCTTACCAAGGCCATAGACTGCCGCACACGACAATCTAGGACTGTTGCCGGTAGACTAGCCTGCCGTGTAGGCAGGGTGGTGGGTGGCCATGGCCCCCCCCCACATATAGTGTTTTATTTATTTTTATTATTGTAAATAAATTTTATATGTTATTTTTAATATGTTAATAAATTATTATATATTATATTTAATTTGTTAAATAATTAATTTATAATATATATAATTTGTTAATAAATTGATTTTTTTATATATAATTTGCTAATAAATTAATTTACAATGTTTATAATTTGTTAATATTTTATTTTATTAATATGTTTTATTTAAAATATTAATAAATTTTATTAATTTGATTTACTTGTTATTGGTAATTTTATTAATGAATTTCTTATTCATTATAAGCAAATTTTGTTAGTGAATTATAGCAATGGTCCTTATTAGATAGTTCTCATAATTTTGTCTAATCAATTGATCATAAGAGTGTCATTGTTGGGTGATTAGACTTAAACCTTGCAAATTTAAATTATTGCTATTCATAGAACAATATTTTTATCATTTTCTATCGAAATTGGGTATTTTCATTATGATGGATTCTATGGTACTTCTTAGGTAATTTTATTTACTTATGATATTATTGGACATGATTATTGTGAGAATTTCCTAGTGGACCTTTTTCTTGAATTCATTCATGATGATTATGGAACATATTGGATTATGGTTTTATTTCAGTTCAAATTGATGTGATTGTGTATTCTTCGTGTCTTCTTTTACATTATGGGTTGTCAGGCTCTAGATGACCTAGGAGAACACAGAGGTTGGGGTATGTATCAGATATTCATGCTTTTCAGTTATGTCCGGTGTGTGTGTACTCTATCTGATTATCACTCCTGTTGGACCATTGGGCTCATGATATACTATATTCTATTTGTGGTATCTCTGTAACTATATCTAGTTCTTTTGTGTGAATTTGGATATGAGGTTACATAGTTGTATACCTGATTAGATCTAGGAGAGATCTTTGAGCCTAGGGTAGTTTACCTAGATATGTGTTAGGAGGTGGCTTGCAATAAGCATTGGGGCCCACAAGTGGCTGCCAGGATCACTTATTGTAAGTATCTGTAATCAAGTGATAACTTACAATATCTGATTATGTTTGGTGTGTGTGTACTCTATCTGATTATCACTCCTGTTGGAACATTGGGCTCATGATATACTATATTCTATTTGTGGTATCTCTATAACTATATCTAGTTCTTTTGTGAGAATTTAGGTATGAGGTTACATAGTTGTATACTTGATTAGATCTAGGAGAGACCTTTGAGCCTAGGGTAGTTTACCTAGATATGTGTTAGGAGGTGGCTTGCAATAAGCATTGGGGCCCACAAGTGGCTGCCAGGATCACTTATTGTAAGTATCTGTAATCAAGTGATAACTTACAATATTTGATTATGTTTGGTGTGTATGTACTCTATCTGATTATCACTCCTATTGGACCATTGGGCTCATCATATACTATATTCTATTTGTGGTATCTCTGTAACTATATCTAGTTCTTTTGTGAGAATTTAGATATGAGGTTACATAGTTGTATACCTGATTAGATCTAGGAGAGATCTTTGAGCCTAGGGTAGTTTACCTAGATATGTGTTAGGAGGTGGCTTGCAATAAGCATTGGGGCCCACAAGTGGCTGCCAGGATCACTTATTGTAAGTATCTGTAATCAAGTGATAACTTAATAAATTAAGGGGAAATAAATGAACCTAATAAGATAAGTTCCTCGCCCATGCTTGAGTGCTAGTATAGACTAAGATGGGAATGGAGATGATGTTGGCCACCTTGAGAGGTGTGTCTAGCATAGTTAATGGCTTCATCTATATGAGAAGTCATTGATCTATGTATGGTCACTTGAGTGCCGGGATCCAGAGAGATTACCAGGACAAGACTCAAGAGTTAGACGTACATGATGACACCTGCCTATGCATAGTCTAGTTATCCTACATGGTCGGTTGCCTCTGGATTAGTGAGTCATACCTTTCACTATACTTGTTGACCTTGAGTTAGTAAGCTTTTAGGATTCCTTTCCTAATGTTATTTCCTGATTTGACTTGTTTATCTCCTCGGCACGGTGGGGTAGACCTTTGTGGTTCTACACGGATGGGTGGTAGTGATTCTTTACCATTTGAGATTTGACGTCCTAGTGCCAGTGCTTGATGGTGTCTTGCAGTTGGATTCTTTGTGTTACTTCTTCATTGATGTTCTTTGTATATATTATTTTATGTAAATCTTGTATTAGAGTATCCCATGTGATACCTAATCTAGCTATTGTAATTTAGTTGTTAGAGTGATTACTGCATACCTTGTGACATGTGCAGTGGATGTATGTTTATTAGGATTCATGGTTATTCATGAGATGTATTCATTATGATGTAATTGTTATATTTTATTTATGGAATCTTTTGTTGATGTTAATATATGAGTTATGTTAGAAAGTAATACTACATCATGGGACCCATTAGATTTGTAACCTATGTTGACGATGTGTGTTAAGTGAGTTAATGGTTAATGCTTTCATGTGATTGTATATCTTATTTGTAAACTTTAGAAAAAAAAATTGTTCATCAAAACTTAGTATCATGTTTTCAGTTAGTTTCTTTTGGGTTCCCTGGCAGGGCGTTATAGAAAGATTAACACTGATGTTGTTTACTTTGTGGATGGATTGAAACATAATTTTTTGAGTGTTGGACAGATAGTTGATAAGGGATATCAAATTTGGTTTACTGAGAGAACTTGTGTAATCAAAGACAAATATGACAATTTGATTGGTATCAGATCTAGAACCAGAAGTAATGTATTTCAGTTGAATCCTACTAAGATGACATGCTTGATTACTAATATTGATGACAGTTGGTTATGGAACATAAGATTTTGTCATATAAACTTTGATAATATTGTGAAAGTGAGTACTACACTTGTGGTGAGAGATTTGCCTAAAATTATGAAACCTACTAACATGATGTGCAAGGAATGTGTGATGGTAAGTAGAAAAGAATATCATTTCCCCAAAAAAAATTTACAACAATAGAGAAGTTAGAAATTGTTCTTACAGATTTGAGCGGTCCCACAAGGACCAGAGGAATATATGGAGAAAGGTATTTTATGATTCTTCTTGATGATTTTACAAGAATGATGTCGATTGCATTTCTTAAAGAAAAGTCGAAAGCATTTGACAAGTTTAGAATAATTAAGAACAAAGTTGAGAATGAATCTAGGATGAAGATTAAATGTTTGAGATCAGATAGAGGTGGAGAATTTACTTCAAAATAATTTAACTCTTTTTGTGAAGTGAGTAGTATTAAGAGATAGTTTTTAGCCCCTAGAATACCTGAACAAAATGGTATTGCAGAAAGAAGAAATAGGTCAGTGACTAAAGCAGCAAGAGCCATGTTATTTGAAAATGATTTGGTGAAGATATTTTGGAGAGAATCAATGAGCACAGTAGTATACACAATGAATAGAGTACAAATCAAAGAAGACACATACAAGACACCTTATGAACTATGGTTTGGATATGCACCATCAGTTAAGTATTTTAGAATTTTTGGAAGAAAATGTTATATTAAGAGAGATGATGACATTGGAAAGTTTAATCCTAGAAGTGATAAATGTATATTTCTTGGTTATTCATTGAAAAGAAAAGATTATAGATGTCATAATAAGAGAGCTAAGACTATTGTTGAGAGTGCAAATGTTAAAGTTGATGAAAATTTCAAAATTCATGAAAGAATGCTTGATTATGAATCAGATGAAGGAGCTCATCCTAGAAATGAACCAAAGAATGTTGAATTATTCTATGAAATTGACAGTGATTTGCAGAATGAAGGCTACATTAAGGAAATCATAGAGGAACCATCAGCTGAAGCAAGAACTGAGATAGTGACACTTAACGAGAACCTATCAAGAAATCATCTTGTTGAGCAGATTATTAGAAGCATAGATAGAGGAGTTCTGACATAGAATAAGGTACACAAAATTTTTTGTTTAATTTCTCAAATTGAACCTAAATATACTAGTAAATCCTATGAAGATGAACATTGGATTAAATCTATGAAGGAAGAACTAGATTAAATTGAAAAGAGCAAGACTTGGGAATTGGTCCCTAGACCTAAAGATAAGAATGTTATAGGAACAAAATGAATGAACAAGGAGAAGTTGTAAGGAATAAAACAATATTGGTATGTAAAGGATACTCACAGCAAGAAGGAATTGACTATGAAGAAAATTTTGCACTTGTCGCAAGAATTGAAGCAGTAAGAATGTTTTTGGATTATGCAGCTTATAAGAAATTCAAAGTGTATCAGATGGATGTGAAGTCAACATCTCTAAATGGAGAGTTAGAAGAAGAAGTTTACATTGAGAAACTTGAAGGTTTTCCCTTGACTAAGGAGATATGGTATGTAAATTGAAGAAAGCTTTATATGGACTTAAAAAAGAACCTAGAACTTGGTATGCAAGATTGGATAAGTATTTGATAAAATTAGGATTTACTAAAGGCACAACAGACAACAATTTATACACAAAAGAAATTGAAAATGGTTTGTTAGTTGTAGTTATTTTTGTTGATGATATTATCTTTGGAGGAGAAGATGAAGCTAGTGATAAATTTGCAAATGAAATGAAGATAGAATTTGAAATGAGTATGATTGGTGAGATGAAATATTTTTTAGGATTGCAGATAGCACAGAACAATGATGGTATCTTTGTATATCAAAAAAAGTACTTGAATGACTTATTGAAGAGATTTGGAATGGAGAACTGTAAGCTAGTTGGAACACCTATGGTAACAAGACACAAACTATCTAGCACAGATGAGACTCTTGCAGTTGAACAAAAGAAGTACAGATCTATGATTGGAGGATTGAAATATTTAACTCATACAAGACTAGATATATCACATGCGGTTGGAATTTTTGCAAGATTTCAAGATGATCCCGAAGAATCACATTATGCAGTAGTAAAAAGGATACTGAGGTACTTAACAGGCACAATTGAATATGGATTTTGGTATGAAAAATATGATGATTTTACCCTATGTGCATATACTAATGTAGATTGGGGAGGTAGTGTTGATGAAAAAAAGAGCACAAGTGGTGGAGCATTTTTCCTTGGAGCAAGATTGGTTTCTTGGCTAAGCAAGCAACATAATTGTATTTCACAGAGCACAACAGAAGTAGAGTATGCAGTAGCAGCAAACAATTGTAATCAAGTAATTTGGATGAAACAAAAGTTGAAGGATATTGGAATAAAATTTGATGAGCCTGTTGTTATACACTATGATAACACCGATATAGTTATTATGTCTAAGAATCATGTACTACATTCTAAGACAAAGCATATAGAAATAAACTATCATGTAGTGAGAGAGAAAGTTGTAGAGAAAGAAGTCAGACTGGATTATATAAGCACAAAAGAGAAGATTGTAGATATATTTACAAAGACTTTACCCAAGGATACATTTGAGTATCTAAGAGGTATGCTTGGGGTTATTCCCTAGCCTACTTTTGAGAAGTGATGTAGATTGTTGCATCCATCTAGTGGTATATGAGCCTTATCTTTCTTCTAGACTGGATGTTGGTACTTCCCCTATGGGGGAGTATGTGTTTCTGAGCTAAGTCATGAGGACTCTAGTGAATGTATTTTTTGAAAAGTGTCTTTTGACATTGAAGTTGTTGTTGACATAGTGATGCAACATTTGTCATTGATGTCAATGGGGGAGAAGGATACATGAAAAACCATCTATTGAAGAGAACTTCAGGAAGAAGGTTACAAGCAATATAAAATGGAAAACTAAAAGATTTGAAGAGTTGAATAGGAAAATGAAGCAAGATTTGATTGATGAAGAGGATTTGAAAATTTTTTAGAGCACCAGTGTTGCAGTGTTGGTATTCATGGAACTTGGATGCTTTTTCATCTCTGTTTCCATCAATGCTAATGTGGGAGATTGTTAGGAATGTGTTAGGGATTTTTCTTGTAGGATCAAACTGATATTGAAATTAGGCTTCTTGAGGCTGATTCAAACAAGAGAAAGACCTAATTACTGAGGATCTGATAAGATCCTCCTTCATTTTTGAGCTCCACATACTCAGGCAGGTATTACCTTTTAATGATAATTGATTACACAACGTTTATGTAAGTGGACACTGATCTGCTATTAATCCTTCTAATGCATCAATCTATAAAACACTCTACATATGACTAGGATCAATTTAATGCAGAGCTTAACCAAGAAAAACATGATTTAAAATAAAGCAAGGATCAATGATTTAAGGATTCTCATCCTTCTTCCTTTTAAGGAGGGACAACCTAAATGATTCTCTCTTCAAGGAATCAACAAATATAGACTATGTGCTTTAGGAACAGTCCTATCTATTTTGTGTAGTAAACATGAAATGAAAAATGAGCTAGTAAATGATGTGAAAGTTTCATTTTTATTTTTTTTCTAAAGATCTATGAAAGATAAAACCATAAGAAACAAACACCAAACCAGTGCCTTATCTAATGGGCAAAATAAATCCAAATGTAAATCAACCAGATAATTTTAAAAGAAATACAATAGTATGCCTTGCATACCAACCACAAATCCAAATAGATTGCCTTAAAAAATATTCTATTAACCAAACACTGTTATTATAAAAAATCCATACAGATATATCTACTCTTCAAGATGAACTATGAGAACATTTAATTCTTTCCTTGAAAGAAACTCATAAATCAATCAAGCAAGTTTTTTTACAACTGGTATATTTAAATGCCTAACATGTAAAACATACAAGAGTACAATATAAAGGTAAAGAGACAACAACAATATATGGAAGAAGTTGCAGTGTATTTGTATTAAAACCAACTTGTCGATTACATTCACAATTTCGTTACTCAGAAGATCAGACACAAAACTTGGAAGCCTGCTTCAAAGCAATTCTGTTTAGATTTTCTATATCTTTCTAACCCCTCAAAAATGCATCTTTAATTCTATTTATATCCCCTTTTCAACCACCTTATAATTCCCTTATGAATGGGAATGAAACAAGCTTCGGATGGTTGAAAAACCTAACCCTAGAAGTACAAGAGACAAATCATAAAGATACAAACAATAAACCCTTAGGCAGTGGAAAGACAAAACATTCTTGGACTTTTCTGCATCCTTGGCCGCTTGAAACTAACAACTTCAACTGAAAGCATTTATGATAGCTTCATAAGTTTTAATGAGATATGGTGACCGCCATTTCAAGCTAACCTACACCATTCTTAAATGATAGCTTATCATCCCTATATTCTAAGATCAAGTGTCAGGTACGTCAGATATCCTCCTCATTCTTCATCCAAATTGTCCAAGTCAACTACAACAGATCTAACCTTTTTGGGCTTTGTCAGTTCATCCCATTTAGTTACTTCTTCATCTGACGGCCAATTAAAGTTTTGAACAAAATGTAGCTGTGCTTTTTGTCTCTCTTACTACTTTTCTTATCTCATGATGGTGAGCACCAGTTCTTGTAAAGAGGGCACCTACTCTATCTCTTTTTCTTTTAGAAGGCTCCCCAATGAGTAACTTCTATTTTTTCTTTAGGGGCTCAGCAGTATCATCAGAGTTGGGTAACTTACTAAGGTCAATGGCTTCATTTCCTTCTTTAGTCCCTATAATCATTGGTTACTCCATAGGGGGTGGGCTATATATTGGGTAGCCACCATCACTATCTTCTTCACATTCAAAATCAGAGCGGGCCTTTTTACCCTTATTAGTATCATTAATTTGATCCTTCATGGATTCTACCAATGTGTCAAATTGAGCCATCATCTGCTCAAGTCTCTAGAGGTAAGGCAAAGTGGGAAAGAAACCCCCAAATACCAATCCTTTTCCCTTTGACTATTTCTCAATTTTAAATAATCGATCTAATTGTTGTACTCTTTTCTCTACCTCATCATCTTCAATGATGTTTCTGATCACATCTTCCTCTGGATATTCCTCATGTTGCTTATTAAAAGGAATGGTAGGCATGTAATATCTCCCAGTAGCAACCATGAAACCTCCTGTATCCACATATCTATATGATGCTACAAACATACTGTACTTTTCTGACCAATCATTTACCTTACTAAAAGCTGCCTTCCCAACTATAAGATAGTGCACTTTGAAGTGTCGAGGTGTGAAAGTCCCTTTCCTATGGGGAGCCAAATGTTCTTTATCTATCAGCATGAGTTGCTAGATAAACTCTAAAAATGCAATTCTTGGTGGGACAAAAAATGGAAGCAGGTGGGGAGGCTGAGGGCATCCATAAACCCTAATCATTGTATAGCCTTTCTCATAAAAAATATCCCCCCAATTGTGACCCTAGGTCCACTTATCAATAAATTGTTGGGGTCTTACCAATTTTAGGACCTTGGTGGATAACCTTGTGAAATTAACTCCCAAACTCTAGAGAATAGGGTACATAATCCAATTTTCAAAAGCACCAAAATCCCTCCTAGGACAAGAAGGGCTCCAAATTGCCAACCAAAACTATACCGGATTGGGTTGTCCATTCCACACCATTTGTGGTTTGAGATCTTCTAAATTTATAAGATTACATTGTGATACACAATAAGGTGCATCAGCAAAGAGTAATGCATGAATCTGGGTGTAGAACCAGGTGTCAAATTTTTCAAAGATAATAAACCCTCATGCATTCTGTTTATCATATATCCAATATAATCATATCCCTGGCTCACCAGACGACTTTGTGAATCCATAACCAGCATCAAAATATCAGAGGTAATCCTCTCTGGGCCTACATCAACTCCCAAGACCTGGCATATCCCATATGCAATGTACTTCATGTAAAACTGGAGGTCTTTATAAAAATATGGAGTTGACCCACTCATGGGTGCAATGTAATTCCTATTTTCTTTGGATATATGGCTCTTAATCTCCGTAGAGACCAATGCAGCCTCTCTGACATATCTATTTTCTTGGGCTTGCAAATCTATTTCAGTGGCCATAGGGATTTGAATTCCAAAAGTATTCATGAATGAATTCTGATCTAGGGTTACCAGGGGAGAGCCATCTTCTTTTCTAATAGTTCTAGATAGGGGATCATACCATTGAGACAACATAAGTAGTTCGTTTACATCTAAAAAGACCTTAGGAACAATTAATGTAGCCAACCCTGATGTCCAAGGGTTTGAAACTGGTACTGCACTATCACGGTTCTTATAAAAATATCTGAATAAACACATGCCTATTACATCAGGAGTCTTGGCATCTCTGCAATAAGCTAATTCATCCATGAAATAATCATTACTAACCTTTTTATTTTGAGATGACCCAGGCAAGAGGGTGAGGAACTCATTTGAAAAACTCTCCTTTACTTTTTCCTTAGACCCTCAACTAGTAGAGGCTCCACCTGCTACTCCTTGACTCATTCTGACTGAAATTCTAAAAATTCTCTGCAAGATCATTGATCACACTCTAATTGTAGAAAGCTTTGAAAACCTAGCGCTCTGTACTCTTCAATATGTTCTATAACTTTCAAATGAGTGACCTCTAACTATTTTATTCTGTGGAATTGAATGTGCCACCATGTCTGACACCAAAAAGCCATCAAAGACATCACCTCTACCATTACTCAGCATGAATAGGGCTTCAATTACTAGCCATAGCTCAAGAAAATCAAATTCAAATATTTAGAGACCTAGGGACTGGAGAAAAATCTCACGGTCGCTTAACAATATTGGCACCTTTTAAAATGCTTGTGAGACCTTGTGACTAAGAGGACTTCTCGAGGTCATGGAAAGATTTTGCACTTTATGAAATTATTAAGAGATTAAGCAATCACAAGAGATTTTGATTTAGAGACTCAACGACCATAGTTAATTCATATTTAATTTTTCATTTGGAGATCACCCGATTATAGTCATCTCTTAGTCGCAGATGAAAAATTTCTCTTCACGAGATCACGCGACTGAGCAGATATATACTTTAATATTTCATCATGAGATCTGGCAACTATATTTAATCCCATAGTCACGTCAACTTTATTTATTCTTTTAAACATTCAGCGATCACCTGACTTGGAGATCTAGCGACAAGCCTGGAGTCTCTTAATTACTAAAGCTTTTTGACTTTTCAACCTTCTTTCTGAGATCTTGCAACTATCATTGATCCCCATCTTCATTCCATCCTATGGCCCACATTAAGTCGTGAGAGATTTTCTCACTTAAATTTTTGATTCGGCAACCAAGAGATAACCGTGTCGCTGAATCATTGGAGGCTTTCCACTTAACTGTCAGGAACCTGAGATCACATGACCACATAGTTGCTGCATTGCTAAATAAATACATAACTGCCGAACTTAACCATAACATTAACCTTACCTCAACCTGGGCAAATCTGGAGACTACGTGACAAAGAGATTCACTGAGTCTCACAATCTTTATCTTAACTGTGGTTAAGTCTCGAGAACACGTGATTGAGGAAATCTCCAAGTTGTGGAAACACTTCTTAACTCTGAGTTTTATTTGGAGATTAAATACTGGCCATCGACCAAAACTTCATCCTTCAACCCATACTGAGTCCTTTAATCCTTCATAACTTAACTGCTACATCCAGAGATCTGGAGACTACTATGTTGCTGGATCACTGACCGCATAGGAGATAACTGCCACATCAGGAGATAACATGACCAAAGGTGATTTAAATCACTGAATGAAATAACTAACCATGTGAAGACCTGGAGACCTGGTGATTAACTTGAAATAAGACCGCACTCTCATTTAGAGACTCAGCGACCAAAGAGAAAATCATAATAGTTGAGAAATACATCACTTTAATAAATCATTCAGAGACAACCCGACCAAAGGTGATTTTTACCTAGAGATTACGTGACTATAGTTATTTTCCTTTACAATTTATCATAGTAGTTGCTAGATCTTGAGAAGGACCTACTGAGACCTGGAGACTAAAAGGCAATCACTAAGTCATTTGACAATAAAGAATATTCCAAAGTGCTTATGAGATTAGGCGACAAAGGGCTTTCGGGCAATTACAAGATTTTAGGAATATTCTTAATTCTTTGGGAGACTAAGTGACTAACTGAGGAAAAATAAAGTGCACATGCTTTATTTTAAACTTAAGTGACCTGATAAAGTAATGGAGAAATAGAAGGCCGAAAGGTTAAACTAGGGTTTTTTTTATTTTTAAGATACTTAGACCTAGGAAACCCTAAAGACCTAAAAATTCTTCAAAAACATCCTCGGCTTTCAGAACAAAAGGAAAAAATAGAGATTTTAACCAACAGAATGAATGCTAAATATATCCTATGGGGGATTATTTGTAGTCATTTTGTAGCAGTTGTTGTTGCATTCATGACTGTGATTATCATTGATGTTAACACAGTGATCTACTAAAGATTAGCAGAGAAGCAGACAATGTTTGAGTTAGCACACGTGGGATATTGAAGATCAAGATATGTGAAGTTGAGGACTTAATTTATGATGTTTCATGTGATCTTGGTTAAGAGCACATAAGGAAATTAATCTATTCATGAAAGCTATGTGTAAATCAATGGAAACAATATTTAGGCAGTGTTCCTGAGTAGCGGTTTGTGGAAATCGGATGATATCTCCTAATCGAGATATAATCTAAGCATGAAAAGTTGTAAAAATGATGAAGATATGTTTATTTTGATGTGTACATGACAGAAAGGTTAGTGGTTGCATGAGTGAAGAGTTATCTTAATTGGAAGCTGACAGTTTCATGTAATTGTGGAATTGTTATGTAACATGTGGAAGATTTTATTTTGTAATTTGTATGCTGACTCATTTTTAATTACTTGAGTGTGTTATAAAGGAAGGAATGTTTTCCTTATTTCAGTATGTAAGTAATTGGAATGTAAGATTGTCAATTGCGGAATTGTGCAATACTTGTTGAAAGAGGATATACGAAGTATAGAGATCTGGTATTGAGATCTGATGAAGTAGTTGGTGTAGTTTGGCATAGTCAGAGGAGAAGTGATAAGTTGTTGAGATTAGTAATATTTTGATACTATTCTATTGAATAATATAGAGATTAGTTACACAATGTGTTCAGTGATCTTTCCCTTGAAGCTATTTGGACAGTGGGTCCTTCTGTCTTCCATAACTCCTAACAGGGTTAGAATCTTTTAGTAGGGATTCAATGTCTCCTAGCAGGGACTGATATGTACTGAATGTATTTCATAAGACTCCTAAGAGAGTCCATCCTATCACAAGTAACTTTCATATTAGTGCATTTTTTGTGGGCATCATTCCCACCGGGGTTTACTCTTTGATCAAGAGGTTCCCTAGTCAACGTATCTTGTGTTATTGTGTTGTTATGCATGTATATCTTTCTATGGTTGTTAATCACATTGCTTACATGGTTAAAATCTATTAAAGGTGATAAAAGTTGTATTTATCTAATAACTGATTCACACCCCCCCCCCCCCTAGTTATCTTGGTGGACTTTATTTTCTAACATCTTCTCCATCAACACCTCAACATGGGTCACCAAAAAGCTATGAGGTTTTCCTATTCAACTCATTAGAGGAAATACCAACATTGATGAAAATCTTTACATGATGCCTCTCACTCAGCTTAGTGGATCTCTTGGATGAGGATATTGAGGCTACCTCATCTTTGGCTATATCTTTTGGTGGGGTTCTTCGGGATTACATAAAAACCATTCCATTATAATCTTGGTCTCTCTTCTCATATGATCAAATATTGGAATAGATAGGATCTTTTGGTGAACAAACAATCAGTGTAACACCCACCTCTAAATTTTTAGATTAGAGTATGTTTTCTTGTGTTCCCCAGTGCTTGTTTTTAAATGTTGTTCCCTCCTAGAGGACTCATGTACTCTATACTTATTTGGAAACATGAACTTCTATGTGTTATCATGTTCTTCTATTTTTTTGTAGCTTTAATTTTTATTTTTGATGATGACGCAAAGTGTTGGGGGCATTTAGGATACCCTTTCATGTTGACCCAAATCTTTATGTTCCTTTGTATTCATGTGATACTCTTCAAATATGAGTGATGATTGGAAGTTTTGAGATACCCCCTAAGATAATTCATATTGGTATTTTTGGTTCTAATGTCAATCTATTATATCCCCCCACCTTTGTGTAGACATTGTAGAAATTATGTGTCACCATCAAGAAGTGACATTCCATGGAAACATCGTGTATATTATCATGATACTATGTCTTTTCCCTCCTTATAATGCATCATGATCCATCCTAAGGGGGGTTTTATATTTGTATGTATGATTATCTTTTTATCTAATGATCATTTTGTCTCTACATCACAAGTTTTTCTCATAACATTTAAAATTTTGGATCTTGCTATCGACCTTTATGGGGCCCAAACCAAGAGGAAGTTCAAGTAGTGACCTATCAAAAAAATTTGTTGTTGCAAGTCCACTTCCACAAAACCTCTCTCCATTTTGGTCCTTGTACTAGAGAAATCTCTGACTTTTCCTAAGTTTATCTCCACCCCTTTTTCAGAGTTTAACTAGGTGTCTTCTTCATCAACACCTCAACATGGGTCACCAAAAAGCTATGAGGATTTCCTATTCAACTCATTAGAGGAAATACCAATATTTATGACAATATTTACATGATGCCTCTCACTCACCTTAGTGCATCTCTTGGATGAGAATAATGAGGCTACCTCATCTTTGGATATATATTTTGGTGGGGTTCTTCAGGCTTATATCAAAACCATTCCATTATAATCTTGGTCTCCCGCCTCATATGATCAAAGATTCAAATGACTATGAAGTTCTGGTGGACAACCAATCAGGGTAACACCCACTTCTACATTTGTAGATTAGAGTATGTTTTCTTGTGTTCCCCAGTGCTTTTTTTAGTTTTGTTTCCTCCTAGAGGACCCTTGTAATCTATAGGTACTTGGAAAATTTAGGTTATTTGTTATGAAGCTTCTTATATGTGTTCTCATGTTCTTCTATTTTTTGTAGCTTTGATTTTTATTTTTGGTGACAACACAAATTTTTGGGGGCATTTAGGATACCCTTTCATGTTGACCCAAATATTTATGTTCCTTTGTCTTCAACTGATACTCTTCAAATATGAGCCATGATTGGAAGTGTTGAGATATCCCCTAAGAGCAGGTATATTGGTGTTTTTGGTTCTAATGCCAATCCATTAAATCCCCCTGCCTTTGTGTAAATGTTGTATAAATTATGTGTCATCATCAAGAAGTGACATTCCATGGAAACATCTTGTATTATTTTCCCTACTTATAATTCTTCATTATCCCCTATAAGAAACATGATCCATCGTAAGGGGTGTTTTATATTTGTATGTATGACTATCTTTTTATCCAATGATCATTTTGCCTCTACATCAGAAGTTAATCTCGCAACATTTAAAATTTTGGATCTTGATGTCTACCTTTATGGGGCCCAATCCAATATATTATCTTCTTGTTGTGGGGACCAATCCATATTCTCATCTTGATTTCTCCCCATCATAAACCTATCTAGATTTTTTTTTGTGTATACAGTCATGATCTAAGTCACCCTATCACATGTGTATCTAACTCTTCCTACATGTGTTGATGCATGTCTAATCTACCATATTACATGCTTATATATCTTTCTATGGATATAGGTGCACTCTCTAAAGCTTCCCTATCACATTTTTATCTATCTTTGTCTACACATGTCAGCACACTATAAAAATTTCCCTACCATATGGTTATCTATCATAACACAACTTTCCACCCATATCAACATACCATCAATGGTATCTTTCTATAAGTTGTCTTCATCATCTAGCATGCTCATTTGTATCTTGCATGCTAGATGTAGCTCAATAAAAATTTAGGGCTTCCTATTTTGGGACAATCCTATGTGAAAAAAGTCCTTTTAGTTAAGTTAGGTAAGATTGCTTACTTTAGCTTGCATCTCTTTTGTAATGATATGCTCAGTAAAGTGGGGGAAAAATGTGTTGTCACAAATTTGCACCTTAGTGTAATTTTACATTTCATAATTTCCCTACCTTAGCCTAAGACATAAATTTACATCATCCATCTGAACTTATTTATCCCGCTTGGTCACCACCTATTCAGAATCTCAGCCATTTGGTCTGGACAACATAGGATGTGTGCCCATCGTAGAGACATTCGTGGGATGTGAATTTATCTGCAAATTTGTAGATGTGAGGGCTACTTTTGGAGCATCACAAAATTCTTCCCTGTAATTGTAACATCTAATTTTACCATCCACCGACATGAAATTTGACCTAGAAAGCTTATATCTCCATTTTTAAGCTTCATTTTTTCTTCTTTTTGATCTGGACACTCTTCTTGGTCATTCTATATAGCTCTTTCACTTTATTTTGAGGCTTGTCACCATATTTTTGATATTTATATTGTATTGGCAACACATTATCCCTACCATCTCCATCATTTGGCTTCCATGTTGTCGAGGTTAGTTTCTCCATTTCACTCTATTTTATGTTCTTAATAGAATATTCCACTCTTTATCTTTTTGCTTGCATATCTATTGTTTATATTTCTTTCAATTATAGCTATTTAATATTGTTTCATCATGTCTAATTAGATACTATGGAGGTGGAAACACCAAAGCAGGGATATGACTAAGGCATGTTCCTAAACAACCACCCCTAACATTTTATTTTCCTTCATGTGTGTAGGTTTATGGAGAAACAAGTTCATATCATCAACCTCAACAATCATTGATTCTAGTGTAATCTCTTTCCTCTCTTTTTCATCTCATAGCTTAATCATACTTGTTTTTATACTTTTTTTATCTCAATTAATTTCCTATCATTAGTTCACATTTGGTTATTTTTTAATTTTGTCACCTTTCTTGAATTCTGAGTCCTCTCTATAATCTATCTGTATGGGACAAATGTGCATCACGCATTCATCCTTAAGATGCACAGGTTTCCTTGACTTGCATAGGTGTCCAAGGTAGTAAGCTTGTGGATTTTGGTGTTTGGTCTTTGTGATTAGATTTTTCCATTTTTTTTAGTCAAAATGATTTTATCTATCAATCTCTTTCAATTATTCACATTTATTTGTACTTAACACTTTAGTTAATTTAACATCCCATTTAGTCATCCTTATTACTTTTATTTCAATCACATTTAATATCTTAGTCTACCAAAACCTCCTTGTTACATTAGTGTCTTGATCCCCTAACTCACTAGAGCGCTATTAGAAGTTAGATGGTGCAAAGGATTGTCTATCCCTTAATATTTTAATCAATGTTGAGGTTGGTAAACTTTTCCTTCTCCACACTAACTGATGCACCATATATATTTCAAAGTTTGATGAGTTCTATCTTCAATATTTTTTTGTGGAAATTTGCATTAGTGTTCTTTGATGATATATTAATTTATATCAAGACATGGGAGGAACATGTGAATCATGTTGATATAGTTTTACAAGTTCCTTAGGATAACTATCTATATGTTAGGTCCTTCAAGTGCACTTTTGGTCTCAAGGAGGTGCACTTAGGATACATAGTTTAACATGGAGTAAAGGTGGATATTAACAAAATTAGGACTATTATAGATTGGAATGTACCCAAAACCATTAATGAATTCAGGGGTTTTTTGGGCCTGATTGGGTACTGTAGAATATTTTTGGAGAATTGTGGTTGTATAGAGACACTATTGATGAATATTATATTAAAGAAGGATTTATCTCAATGGAATAAATCAGCTAATGCAACATTTGATTGGTTGAAGGAGGCTATGAGAAATACCACACTTCACCAAGGATTTTATTGTGCAATGTGATGGTTCAAGTAATGGTATTGGAGCAATTCTCATGCAAGAGGGTTGACCCATTACTTTTGAAATTTTTCAATCAAAGCATAAGAATCAAATCAAGCCTATTTAAAAGAGGGAGATTTTATCTATTCTTCATGTAGAAAAAACATGGAGGCTATATCTAATGGGAAGACACTTCAAAGTAAAGATAGATCATGATAGTCCTAAATATTTTTCAAATAGAGATTATTTGCTAAGGAGCAACAAAAATGGGTGACTAAGTTGTTGGGGTATGACTTTGATATCATATACAAGAAAGGAAAATAAAATATTGGGGTAGATAGATTATCCAAGAAAGATGAGAGGGATGGATATTTATTGTGTTCCATTTAAATATTAAAATAAAATAGGTAGAAGAATCTAAATATGAGTAGAAAAGGTATGTTGCTACTAACAATTTCATTCAACAGTTGTAGAGTCACTTGAGTAATATAGACAATTTTTGTTTGTAGGGAGATGCTTTGTGATATAAAGTAAAATTGTACTTATGCGACAACTCCACTCTCAAACAAAAGATTCTCATAGAAATTCATGAATCTCAAATGGGTGGTCTTTCAAAAAATTTAAAGGCACATCATCAAGTCAAGAATGACTTATTTTAGGAAGTATTAAGAGATGTTCAAAATTTGTGGTTGAATGTTTAGTTTGTCAATGAAATAAAGGGGAGATGGTTAAGACACTAGGTCTCTTGCAACCCTTAGAGATTCCTAGCTAGCATTAGGAAGAGGTATTCACAGATATAAGATCTAAAGGTAAAGATTTTATTACGAAAGTGGTGGATCAACTCACTAAATTTTCCAATTTAATTTCATATTACATCCTTCTACAAGTATAGTATAAAAAATATTTTTGGAGAAAATATAAAATATACATAATGCACCCAAGTTTATTATTAGTGGCTATGATCCTATCTTTACAACTAAATTTTAGATAAATTTATTCTCATATTGGCAAATCAATTAGCTCATAGCTCGTTGTATCATTGTCAATCTGATGGACAAAATGAGGCTTTTATTAAATTATTGGAAGGATATCTATATTTTTTCACTTCAAATAATCAATCATAATGGGTCTTTTGGATGCTTCTTGCAGAATTTTGGTATAACAGTTTCTTCTATAGCTTATGAAAAATATCTCCTTTTATGGCACTATATGGATATCATCCTCCTTCCATCACATCATCATTACTAGTTTTACTAAAAATTCAATATGTGGAGGAATACTTTCTTCATCAACAAGTACTTTTAGGACTCAAGGAGAATATGACCATAGCACAAAATTGAATGATGTAGCAAGAGTATAATTATTATTGTGAAAGAATCTTTGAGGTAGGGGATTGAGTATTATTGAGATTGTATCCTTATAAGAAAATATAATTAAACAAACAGAAAAAGAATGATAAGTTGTCACCAAAATAGTATGGTCCATACCATATCATGCAAAATATAGATAATGTTACCTATAAGATGGAGTTTCCACCAACAAAAAAGATACATTAGTTTTTCATGTTTCTATTTTAAGAACTTGTAATAGGAAATAACATACCTACATAGATAGAGGCTAGTGTTGCTCTCTATGGTCTTAAGCTGGCTAAGATTAAAAATTATAGGAAAGTGTGGGTTGAAGGGGATTATCTAAATATCATTAAATGTCTTAATAATGATATGATCCTCTCATGGACTATATCTAATATCATTAACAAGGAAAATGTATAATCAAGACCTTTGATGATTGTGTTATCACCCACAACTATAGAGAGACTAACTATGCGGCTGACTAGGCTACTAATGTGGCTTGTAGAAGTCAGTCAGATATTGAATGGGATGACTGGACTGTCCTTCCCTTTGAAGGGTCATCATTAATTGATAGGGATCGGTTTCAAAGCAGAAAAAAAAATTTCAATGAAGTTTTCAGTAATGTTTAATAATTGTAGTGATCCTTGTGAAGGAGATTTATCGGCTACTTGTGATAACGATGTGACTATCACCTTCATTTTGCATGTTTTATGGGTCTTTTTTGGTAAAAGAGGGCATGATTTTGATTCCAAGGTGAATAATTAGGGTTTTTTTAGAAACTTTAAGCTAAGGAAAAATTGCAAAAGCAGATCCATGGGGGGTCACAAGAAGAGGTGTGAGCCAGGAAATTGCAAGGAGTGTAATCAAAATCTAGAGGTCTGGACTATTGTGCAGAATGGGGGTGTGGTGGATTACTTGGAAAGGTTGCATGGTAGCAAACCTTCCAATACTAGGAAATTCCTTGAAACTTGGAATAAGGGAAAAATTTTGGTTGGGACGCAGTTTATGGAAATAATGGAGGATATTATTGCTGAGGCCACAAGTTTAAAAATTGAAGGGATCAACTTTTATAGAGACAGGAAGGTCTCAGACAAAGCCCCAGATGGTTTTGTGGAGATAGAATAGGAAACGAAAAGAATGGTGAAGATTGACAACTCCTATTTCATTCCAAAGTGCATCTCTAGGCCATGGAGGTTAGTTCTGTTTATTCTTATCAACTTCATCACTTCAGATGGGAGGTAGACTAAAATTTATAACCATCATTTGATATTGTTGAATCACTTTAGAAATCGGATTAAAGTTAATTTTACCTTTTATCTTTTGAGTTTCTTGGATACTACCATAAAAATTTTGTAGAAGGATCTTGAGGGAGACCATGCCTATCATGAAGGCTTGATGGTTCTACTCTATGATGTGTTAAAATCCAAAAAGGTTGAGAGGTCCCGCTTTAATAGGAAGGCTCTTGAGGATTATGATACTGATGGAAAGGATTCAGAGGAGGAGGCTTATGTGGAGGATACTAAGGATGATGAGGTTGAATCTATTCAAACCAGATAGCCCTCCAACTATTGTGGCTCCTCATCCAAGAATTAAAAAAGGAAGGCAAATATTGAAGAATTTGTTACGGAAATGGAGACAAAGGAAGAGGAAAGTAGGGATGACAGTGCTAAGGGGAAGGGTAAAAAAGAAATGGAGACTATTGGGAGCCACACTAGAGTTAAGAATAAGGAAAAGAATATGGGTAAGAGGGTTTTTATTTCCACTAATGATGATTCTTCCTATCATGAGAATGCTAAAGAAAAATAGGACAAGATATAAGAGAATCCCAATATTAAGTATCCTAATATGGGGGTTCCTGATAACTTTGACCAAACTATGCTGGTAGAGGAGAATATCTTGAAGGATATCATCTAGGTGTAATACCCCAAAAATGGGCTATATGTTCATTAACCTCCAATATCAACAATTCGAATGAAATTGACATCAAAGTCCTAACCTAAGGCACATCTAAACATCATCGAATCCTAATTGATTATCTTAAATTATGCATCAGGGAATATTCCTAGTAATAATTCTAATTATCTTAATTATCTTTAATTTAATGATTATTTGGCGATAAATCCACATTTATCCTAAAATTTGATTAATTAAATATTTTTCATATTTAATTAATTAGATTTAATATTTGCCACTTAATTGTTTAATTAAATTTAATTCTATCTATTATTAATTGTATTATTTAATTTTGACAATAAATCTAATATCATATGAATAATTGATTAAATTCTTATTTAATTAATTAAAGCAAGTTGTCATTATTTAATAATATAGTTTTTAATAAAAGTTTGATTAAATAATTGATTAACCCATAAATCAATTGTTTTATTTTTAAAAGCAGTTGGAAATAAATCACTTTATTATTAAATTAATTCATAATTAAAACATGCACAATCATAAAAGCAGACAACTGTCAATTATCAATTAAAGCTAAACTCTATTTTGAGTTAAAGCTTAGCTTTTGCATGTTTTTGTGACTTGATTATCTGTTATTATCAGATAACTCAAAAATCAAGCTGAGTTATTTGAGTGATTTATGGCTTTTTTTCATGCACCTCCAAAGCCTTGGATTTCTATAAAAACAAGGCTCAGCCCTTCATAATTCATCTCTCAATCATCTCGCAAATTGCAAACTTACTCTACAGGAATCATAGCATATCAGATTTGGAGAATTTGCACAATTGGAGCTTGAAAGAATCAACTTGCGAATTCAAAGCTTTGTGAGATCAATTTCAATTGCATAGTTTTTATATCTTAGCATAGAATTTCATAGTTTTCATATCATTATTAAAATCTTCATTGTTAGATCATTTAGCATTCATTTCATATCAGTTTTCAATAGCATTCATAGATTCATATCAGTTTTTATCATTCTTATTGCATAGAAAATATCAAAAATATAGATTAATTGCATTCAATTTCATATCCATCTTTTGCATTCAAATCCTTCATTTAGGTGTCGTCTAGGTCACTGATCTCAATTACAATCTGAGAACATCAATCTCGCACCTATTAGAAGGCAGTAAATCGCTTGGTTAGATTAGTTTTCAATTTTGCATGATTTTGATTATGGCTAACCTCTAATGTTTTACTGAAGTGTTGTGTCTATAGATCAGGTACAATTTTCACACACACATTTCTGGCACCCACCATGGGGCAACCCACCTTTGCATGCTGATTTTGATTCTTGGAGCTAAAACCCTAAAGTTTCAAAGATTTAATTGTATCTCTCAAACGGCTTGGATTTTTGGTCTGAAATTTTTTTTGCAAGTTGGAAAAATATCAGGAAAGCTTTGAAAGAAAACTCAGAATTTCTTGAATTATTTTGAATTTTTAATAATTTTTTTTCAATTTTTCATAAAAAATTAATATCTGACGCAAATCAGCATATTTTTCTAAAAAATTTATATTTTTGGAAAGCTCTTCAAATTATATAGGGGGTCTATTCTTTTTATTTTAAATTTAGATGCAATTTAGTAGCTCAAATAGTCAATTTACAAAAACTAGTCTATTTTGATAAAATGGGTCTCTAGGGCACAAATGAAGAGATTTTTCTAAAATTTTTATATTTTTGGAAAGATCTCTATTTTTTAGTAGGGGTCTCTATTCTGAATTTCTATTTTTTGGCCAAAATCATATCAAAAAAATCAGATCTTGTTGACTAGGTCAAATGTAGTGCAAATAAATTAAAATTTTGTGATGGGTATACACTTATTTTTCATATGATTCAATGCATGATATGAGTTGTCATTTGGATTAATTTCTAGTTATTATTGCTCCTAACAATTGATTTTTAGATCTAACCCTAGGGTTTTCATAAGTTGAATATACCTTGCATATCTTGTTTACTTGTTGGCTTGTTGGAGAGTTCGTAGCTTGCTTGCATAGTAAAGCTCAACAAAAATTGCTAAATATCAAGTAAAATCTACTAAGAACGTTGTGAGGATCATGAGGTATTCTCCTTGTTTTGAAAACATTTTTATTTGGACTTAAAATAAATCTCTCACGTGTCAAGCTTGTGTGCATCTTTTCATGCCTTTGATCTATTTCTACACACTTGCATAATTTGATACTAGGTTGTGATCCCTTAAGGATTCATTAAGTAGTCTTAGAATACTTGTGATTGATCTTGATTGCTATCTTGGGTTATTGGACTCGCTAATCTGTCGACCCCTCATTTCTGCCCCGTGGTTGCAATCTCAGCACCATAAAGGGGAGGGGTCAACAGGACAGAAGCGTTAAGTGTTCCACTTGGCAACCCTTTTGTGCTTTTAGGAACTCGTTTTCTAAGTTGGGGACTCATTTTCAGCTTGTGTGAGGTGTTAAATGTTCCACCTTGTGGACTCATCTCATATTCACTTTAAGCGTTAAGTGTTCCTCTTTCTTCTTTTTGGATACTTTTGGTAGATTTGCTTTCGGGAATATATCTGTGCTCACATAGTAATTAGGCCCTATGAACACTATTTGTGATTCTTGAGAGATTGGATTCCCAGTGAAATCCTTCTTGATGACAGAATCCTTGTAGGTAGGGAGGATACTTAGTGCATTTCACATTCAACTCGGTTAGTGTGTCTTCTCTTATTGATCAACACATTCTCTCTCCGGAGAGGTTGATAGATCATGTAGGGTTGATATCATGAGCTTTGGTGAATCAAAATTGGTTAGTGCATCTTCTCTTATTGATTGATACATTCTCTCCCTAGAGAGGTTGATAGATCACGTGGAGTTGATATCATAGACCTTGGTGGAAAAAAACTTTGTCTTAGCGTGACAGATTAATCTGCTTGCTTTGTTTGGGTTAAAAGTGAAGAGGTGTCAAAACCTTGAGTCTGGAGCCAAGTCCCCTTGTGGTATAAATCTATGAGTCACCTTTAGAGAGGGTTAACCGTAGCGGACAATCCCTTCATAGGGAAAACTACATTGATAGAACCTCAAGTGGTAATAGCCATTTTCACCATGGTAGTGACAACCGCTATATAAATGTCCTTGTGGAAGAAATCTCCACGGTTATGGTTCATTGTTGGGTTGTCAGATCTCCCTAGCAGCTCTTGAAGATTAAGTTCTCAGACTGTGTCAAAACCCTGGTGTGTCAGGATTGGAGTTCACCCCTTTGAATCATAAAAGTTGCAGAGTCAAACCATTACTAAAAACCCTAGAGAGGCCAATTTTTCATTCTCAGGTATATGTGTGTTATTGCAAAACTTTTCAGAACATACACAATTAGTACTCTCAGGGATTAGCACAATTTGGTCACTTGATTGTTCATGTGCAAGGTTGCTTTTTCCCTTGTTCATTATTTTTAGACATGCTTGGAATCACGTGCTTGATGTTCTGTGTGCTTGTTTATCTGCTTGGCTATTAAAAATGATCAAATCTAGTATAACCTTCAAAATCTGGATAGTACAATTTGCAAACAATCCAGAACTGAAGACCTTAAATTTTGCAAAAATTGACGTAAATTCTTTCTGGAGTCAAAAGTCATTTCAGAAAGTCAAAATTCGTACGAGTTTTGTCAAGTGTCATTTCAGTATTGCCCATCTGTCCTACGATTGAGAACCCAGTGTTGTACGAGTTTTCAAACCAGCAAATTCAAGAAAGTCAAAATCCTGTTAGCAACTGTCGTATGATATTTACAACTCTCATTTCATTGCTACCCAACTATCATACAAGTTTTACAACTATCATTTCATTTCTACCCAACTGTCGTACGAGTTTAGCAACTATCGTTTCATAGACTACCCAGTGTCGTACGAGTCTGCAAAGTGTCATTTGGAAAAATTTGAGAGAGTTGTTAGAAATTGTCAAATTGCAAGATATCCAATGTTTCCAGCCTAGTTCCAGAATCTGTCAAAAATATCATTGTGTCAGGAACAGAGCAGTAGCTATTGAGCATTCTACCATTTTCCGAGTTTGATCTTTTGAATCTGATCTAGTCTTCTATTTGATCAATTTGAGTCCTTTTTATCTCGTGTCAAAACCTTGTCATAACTATCAATCTTCAATCAATCTTCAAAAATAGACAAGTGTTGAGAACTCGTGTCCGCTATCTTTTGGGTGATCTATCCCATACATCCAAGGCACAGTTTCCTTCACCCACATCTCATCAGATCTTCAAAACTATCATAATCTTGACAAGGTTGTGTCATCTGATTTTCTCGAATCAAATTGTTCTTCAGTTGTCTTCATCCTTTTCTTCTATTTCATTCAAAGTTAATGGTCAAGACCAAAGCTTCTTCACACAAGAAATTAGAAGAAACATCTCAAAACTTACTTTTGACCAATACCCTAGGTCCAACTCTTGAACAACTCATCAAGTCAGGTATCTATGAAGACAACGGTCTCGGTAACTTTCGATTGAAAACTGGTTACATACCTCCTTTATCAACTCACAGAGGTAATTAGCAAACTCCTCCTCAATCTGTTCCAGGGAGCCCAAAAACTCCTATCATGTCTCAAGCAGGGACAAACCACAGTTCTCTAGGAGGAGGGTCCCAAGGAAACCATTCTCAACATAATGCCAACCAAGAACCTACCCCCTCTGAAATCCATCGATGTCAGAATGACGATGAATTCCAGAGAATGATGAGGCATTTCTTGAAAGTGGATAGAGAGGCATACTTTTTACAATTAGCCCAGGAAGGGGCTAAGCTTCCTCCCAACTTTAACGTTGATGATATAATCACACATGAGGAAGAAACTCCACTCACAGCTATGACAAAATAGATGCATGCTATACAAGTCAAATTTAACAATCTTAAGAAGGAGAAGGAACCCAAGGAGTTCTCCATGGAGGCCCTATGTCCTTTGCCATTCGACAAAAACTTGTATATGCCACCATTCCCAAAAAGAGTGGAGATACCAAAGTATGACAAATATGATAGACACTCTGATCCTCAAGATCATGTTAGAGAGTTCTATACGCAATCCATGGAATTCATGTATGAACCGACTTATCTAATGTGTCTTTTTCCTAGATTCTTGGGAGGAGCATCCATTCAGTGGTTTTCAAGATTACCTTCTACGATCAAAAATTTTGAGGAATTGATTAAATTGTTTTATCAATAATATTCCTACAATATTCAACATCCGGTCACCATGATCAATATCTGTAACCTCAAGCAATATCCAGGGGAATCATTCCTAACTTTCCTCAAGAGGTGGAGAAAGAAGTTCTCTCTATATGCTAGACAAATTCCTGAAATGGAGAAATTTGAAATCTTTATCAATAACCTTGTTCTAGAGCTCAATTATCCATTACAAATGCAAGATCATGTATCTTTTGATAAAATGGTGGATAATGCGATCAAGATTGAGAAAGGACTTGTCAAGAAAGGAGAAATCACACTTCAAAAGGACAAGTCTAAATTTGGATCTAGCTCAAAAGATAAAAACAAGAGCTGGAATAGAAACAAAGGTATCATCTCTAATGGTGTTGACACTATCCACACCCCATCAAAGGCACTGGCCTACAATCTCACCCTTGCCACCAAAGCCATTGAAGCTTCAGAGCAAAAATCTACTGAACCATCTCTAAAGAAGCCATTCAAACGATGGGATAATAAATGAAAGTTTACTCCCCTGGGAGAATATTTGGAATCTTCCCTGAGAACCCTGATAGTTGATAACATGATCTCTTTACCACCAATCTGAAACCCTGATCCAGATCCAAAACCATATTGGTGGAAAGATAATGCATTATGTGCTTTCCATCGGACTAAAGGCCACAGAACTAATGGATGCTTCCACTTGAAGCATACCATTCAAGACTTGATAGATCAAGGGGACATCATGATTGATAATCCTACCAGCAATAATGATCACACAGTATTTATAGAACCGTTTCCACAACATGGCAAGGGAGTTTCCACTTCTTAGCCTAACATGGGGGCAAAAGTCAACTATGCCTACCCTGGAAACAATGCTGTCATCAATATGGTTGAACCATATCTCTCTGAGAGCTGCAATGTCATCATGATTGTACGAAGAGAGAGAAATCATTCCTCAGCTAATGCGGTTACCAAATCACAAGCTCAGGCTCATCTGAAAGGACAAACACCAAGTTCATCTAATGTCCCTAAGATACCTTTCAATCTCACATCTGCTTCTAAACAGAAGGTTGCCTCGAAATCTTCCAATCCAAAGGATACAAGACCTACATCTTACAGCATCGTCCAACAACTCCAGCATACCAATTCCAAAATATCTATGTTTGAGTTACTTTGAATATCTCCAGCTCACAGAGATATTCTAGACAAAGCTTTGCTCGGCTCTAATGTTCCTGATGATCTAGATCTAGACAGGTTCCAGACTATGGTTGGTCATCTAACGTCTCTACAATATATCTCCTTTTCAAAGGAAGATGACAACTCCCTAAGTCACCCACATAATCAGCCCTTGCACATAGAAGTCTTGATCCAGAACTGTCGAGTCAAATGTGTGTTGATAGATGGGGGCGCAGGCCTCAACATTTGTTCTTACAGCTTAATCACATAGTTGGGATTCTCAGAGATGGCTATTGATCCTTGAAAGAATATCACCATAAAAGCCTATGATGAACAAGAAAGAGCTTCTAAAGGCACCATTGTCTTACCCATCTGAGTGGGTCCGGTCATCAAAGATACCACATGTCAGGTGCTTGATCTACCATTGGCTTACAATATCCTTCTAGGGAGACCCTGGATCCATGAAATGAAAGCCATCCCTTCTACGTACCATCAATGCTTGAAATTTCCCTATGAAGGGGTAGAAGTTACTATCCTAGCAGATCTAAGTACAACTTGCAATACATTGAAGGAAAGTGTCGATAAGCTTGTACCTAATAACAGAGAATCTTCCATCAAGCAACAAAATGTGGCTTCCACATCCAAGATGGAAGACATTGCTAAAGAGATCAATATCAAAGAAAATGGGATGGGAGAATACACTATAGAGCCAGTCTTGTCTCTGACATCTCTCCCTATCTTGCCCAAGTCATATGGACAATCTTTGAAGCAATCTAAATTAGAACCTAAGGAACCTATGGAAGCATACAAAAGAAATTTTGTGGTGGAGCAAGTATCCAAACAAGAATTTGAAGAAGATGAAGCTGTGCTTGCATGGCTATACAAAGATGATTCTGAATCCAAAATTGTTCAACCTAGTGAATCTATAGCACCTACAATCCCTTCTAATTCATATGGTCCAGGAAACAAATTGATAGCCAAGATGGGATATTCCAGTCAAGGACCTCTAGGAATTAGTGGAAAGGGTCTTGTGACACCCATTTCACATATTGGTAGAGCCAAAAAAGATACTGGTGGCTTAGGGTTTAAGAAGAAACCCTATCATCTCAAAGGTGGTTGTTCTCATGTCATAGAACAAATTACACCAGGAGAACCCCTTCTTAAGAAAGAAGAAACAGAACCCTCTGATGATGATTCAGATAGCTCTGAGCTTATCCCCTATGAAAAATTGCCTAAAGAGATCAAAGATCTTCTTGATGATACAGATGATCCTATCAAAAGAATTAATGTAGTAGAAACACAAGAACCTACTGTAGTGCAAGAGATGGTTGCACCACAAGAACCAGCCAATCTTAAAGGCGATCAAACTGATCAAGAAGAAGGGGGTAGTTATTCTGACACTGATTCCCATGAATATGAATTCAAGTTAGAAACTGAGGGTAATCCTTCTTGGGGTATTCATCCTGATTTCACAAATTTTCTAAGATTTCCTAGAGATCCTGAATCAGAAGCTGAGTCAAATGACTATGAATGGGGTGCCATTCCAGAAGAAGATGAGCTTATAACAGAGAAATATATTGATGTTATTCACCAATATGTATCTCAACCCAACGTAGGTTTAGAGTGAAACAATGAACTTAACATGTCAGATCCACCTATGTCTGAAGAGGACTCCCATGATGATGTTGAGCCTATTCACGAATTGAAAATTTTGAGCTATAATATCACCTTTGAACTTGAGCATCGGGTTAGGACCAATGATGACATATCCCCATCCGTGAACACCATATCCCAAGCCTTTCCCACTTTAACTATCCAACACCCTGATCTTATCGACCAAACTTCCACAAACCCAAGCCATGGTGTTTACACCTTTTCCAGTGACTATGCCCTTGCTTGTTACCTCAATGCAGTCGAGCCTATGAGGACTTCCATCAATGAACCGAGCGTCAGCATGACCGAGTCGGACATCAAATATCTTAGTCAGAAAAACAAGAGTAAAAAGAAAAAGAAAAAGAGTTCTGAGGGTGAAAACCACTTTGTGGCAGTCTCAGAACTAACAAAAGTAAAAAGAAAAGACGTATCTAAAGGTGAAAACCTCTTTGAGACACCTAAGGATGAGATATTTGATGTCCTTTCGAGTCATTTATAGGATAGATCTCCAGTTCTGATTGAGCCAACTCAATCCATCAATTTGGGTACAATAGAGGAACCACAATTGGTACATGTAGCACAATCTCTATCAGAAGAAGAGAAACAGAAATTCACTACATTCTTATCAGACAAAAAGATCAACTTTGCATGGAAATATTCAGATATGCCAGGATTGGATCCCAATCTCATTATGTACCATCTATCCATTGCTCCTGGAGTAAAACCAATCAAACAAAGATTGAGCAAGATGCATCCTCATGTTGCACTCTTAGTCAAAGCAGAACTAGAAAAACTCCTAAAAGCTAGATTCGTCCATGTCATAGACTATGCTGAGTGGATCTCTAACATTGTACCTATTTCAAAACCAGATGGTTCAATCAGAGTGTGCACGGACTTTAGAGATGTGAACAGAGCATGCCCTAAGGATGATTTTCACTGCCTAACATTGATATGATAGTGGACATGACTGCGGGCTATGAAATGTATTCCTTAATGGATGGCTTTTCTGGGTACAACCAAATCAAAATTGCTCCAGAAGATCAAGAGAAAACATCTTTCACATGTGCATGGGGAACCTTCTATTGGAACGTTATGCCATTTGGACTCAAAAATGCTAGAGCTACATATCAAAGAGAAATGACATCTAGTTTTCATGATATGATGCATAAAACAATGGAGGATTACGTGGATGATACCTTGGCAAAATCCATGATTAGAACTGAACATCCAACAGACCTGAGCATGATCCTAGACAGAATGGAACAGTTTAGTCTCTGACTAAATCCTAAGAAATGTGCTTTTGGTGTCACTTCTGGAAAACTCTTAGGATACATAGTTTCAAAGAAAGGCATTGAAGTTGATCTGGCTAAAGTCAAGGCTATAATAGAAATGCAACCTCCCACAAATATCAGTCAAATGAGGACGTTGCAAGGCAGAGTTCAATCTATCAGAAGATTCATATCACAGCTAGCGGACATATCACAGCCTTTTACAAAAACATTACATAAAGGTGTGACCTTAGCGTGGAATGAAGAATGCGAGAGCAACTTTAACCATATCAAGAAGTATCTATCAAATCCACCTATATTGATGCCTCCTATTCATGGGAATCCATTAATATTATATGTCTCTGCAACAGATACATCATTGGGGGCATTGCTAGTACAACATGATGAGAACAAAAAGGAAAGAGCCATCTACTATATAAGCAGAACATTGGTGGCGTATGAAAAGAACTATTCTATGATTGAGAAAGCTTGTCTCACTGTGATCTTTGCATCATAGAAACTAAGACATTACATGTTAGCTCATACCACTCATTTGGTAGCTAAGATTGATCCACTGAAGTACCTACTAAGCAAAGCTTCCCTCACCGGTAGACTAGCTAAATGGGTCATGCTTCTAAGCGAATTTGACATTGAATATGTTGAAAGAAAAGCTATAAAAGGTCAAGTTATTGCTGATCAACTAGCAGATGCACCCATGTTTGATGATACACCCATGCAAATGGAATTTCCCGATTCCTCTATCATGCACCTCTCTTCTAGAGCATGGCGGTTATTCTTTAATGGCTCCTACACACAGAATGGATCTGGAGCAGGCATATTGTTCATCACTCCTCAAGGATACTCGATACCCAAAGCATTTAGACTAAAGTTTCCTTGCACAAACAATATTGTTGAATATGAGGCACTTCTCAATGGTATGAAAATGGAAATATAGTGGAGAGTTACAGAGATGCACATCCATGGAGACTCACAATTGGTTATCCATCAAGTCAATGATGTGTACCAAACCAAAGATGAAAAGCTCATTCCTTACAAGAGAATGGTAGATGATTTAAAGAGATACTTCATCTCTATCACATTTGAGCAAATACCCAGAATGGAGAATAAGGTTGCCGATGCAATGGTGACATTATCTACTCTCTTACAGCAGCCCGAACATGAGCTACGCTACGAGTTCCTAGTGGAAGCCCTATCCTATCCTGCATATGACTCCCCTGAAACCCGCATGATCTGCACCGTTGTAGGTTATGATTCATCCCGCTACAAAAATTTGTTCTCCTATCTCCACAACCAAATCATCCCTGAGTCCTTTAACCATTTTGAGAAATGAAATCTTATCCGATCCGCATCCTGATATGTCATTATTGGTAATGATCTGTACAAATGAGGTCTAGATGGTACACTGCTTAGATGTTTAGAATGGGAAGAGTCTCAATGTGCATTAGAGGAAGTCCACGAGGGTATATGTGGGTCACACTCAAATGGTTTAACGTTAGCTCAAAAACTTATTAGGGTTGGGTACTATTGGCCTAAAATGGAGAAAGAGGCTATTAAATTTGCTAAAAACTGTCAACAGTGTCAAGTACATGGCAACTTGATTCATGCTCCAGGGAGAGATCTGATTCCCTTTACTACACAATGGCCTTTTCAACAATGGGCATTTGATCTCATAGGTGCTATCCATCCACACTCTTCTAATGGACATACCCATATAATCACAGCCACAGATTATTTTACAAAATGGGTAGAAGCAGTTCCTCTAACACAAGCAACGGGGAAACAGATCTCTATGTTCATCCTGAACTACATCATTTGCAGATATGGGATCCCTCACTCTATAATCACAGATAATGGGGGACAATTCAAAAACAAGGATCTAGATGACTTATGTGCTAAATTCAAGATTACACAACATTGGTCTTCTATTTACTATCCTCAAGGGAATGGATAAGCTGAGGTTTCAAACAAAAATCTCCTGAAGATCTTGCACAGAACAGTGAATAAAATAGGAAGAGACTAGCATCTCATGATCAATCTAGCTCTCTGGGCATACAGAACTTGTATCAGAATGCCTACAGGGGCTACACCTTTCACTTTCATTTATGGGTCTGAAGCGGTACTACCTATTGAGGTTGAAATCCCATCACTCAAAATCAGAATGCATGGACTTGTCACAGACGATGACTACAGAGTGTCTAGGTTACAAGAACTGGAACTACTAGATGAGCGCAGAAAAGCAGCGTATGATCATCTCAGAGTGTATCAGAAAAGAATGTCTAGAGGCTACAACAAGAAAGTCAGACATAGAGAATTTCAGGTTGGTGATCTAGTGTTGAGAGAAAATCCTAAAAATCAATCACATCGAGAATGCAAGGGGAAGTTCGAACCCAACTAGCTGGGTCCCTTTGTCATCACTGCTACTTTTGGCTCTGGTGCCTATCGACTCTCAATGACTGAAGGAGAACAGCTCTGAGAACCAATCAACGTTCTCCATCTGAAGAAATTCTATGCCTAAGGCATTTAGTGCTTGGTAAATGTCCTGAAAAAACCTTAAAAATTAGAAAAAGTCCTGAAAAAATGAACATCTTGGTGAAAACCTAGCAATAGGTACCTTGATGATTCACGAAAAAAATCAAAAAAATATCCAAAAATTCAAAAAAAAATTGAAAAAATGAAAAATACAAAAAAAATGAAAAAGAAGAAAAAGTGCCTTGGTGAAAACCTGGAAACAGGTGCCTTGGTAGCAAAAATAGAATCTCTACCAAGATGGTGAAAACCTGGCAAATAGGCACCACTTGTTCAAAATGCTCCATCTATCAGCACAATCTTGGTCTTTCCTAGCTTTCAGTCTTGCTTTAGTTTGTACATATCTCCCGATTTGTTTTGCATTTCCAATTTTCAATAAGTCAGTTTGTACACCAATCAGCTTGCGCATCTGTATCCTATCAATGTTCAAACTTGGGGGCAATCAATGTCATATCCTATGGCCTCCAATGTATCTTAGACGTATCCTATCCAGTCAGAGTCCTTTGAAGCTTAGTTTGAGTCAGTCAAGTTTGTCTTGTCTCCAAAAAGGATTTTGCATTTACAACCACGCAATTAAACACAAACTGAAAACAATCTATGCTTTTTACATGCTTTTATCTCCTTGTATGCTTACTGATTCACATTGAGATTTTTGCATATTGTGTCCCTTCGAGCTCTTCGATGATGTCCTTTATAGGATTTAGAGAGTGATGACTGGGGGCATAATCTTTTCTTTATTTTCTGCTTGTATTTGAAAATCTAACAACTTTGGAAATTCTAGATTGAAATGGTGTCCAAGTATAAGAGCCTCTATCTCAAATTGGATGGCCATGCGTACCTCGACCATTGATACTCAGACAATTCAAGGAAGTTTGATCTAACTATTATCTTTTTGAGTAAGTTCTTTCTCCTACTGTGGAACGCGATCTTGCCTAAGGAAGTGAATGATAAAGGGTCACTACGGGTAATTCACATTGGATTTAGAATGATCTCTTGACTGTTTGATGTGTTTGCAATGCAAGGTGTATTCAAGTCATCATGACATTTATGTTTTGATGCTTGTACAAATTGCTATATCAAAATAGACATGATATTCAGGTCATCCTGGCATTTGTGCCTTGGTGCTTATATCTACTCCGACATTCCAAAAATAAAATCAATATTCATATATCCATGGTTGTTGACCAGTGGGTGTTGTATTGATTCTTGCGCATACAAATCGATATTCATATGTCTATGGTTTCATAGCTAGTGGGCATTGTATTGATTTATCCGGTTACCAAAAAGTTCAATGATGATAACAAATCGACATATGATCAGTGACTAGGTCCTAGGTCTTAGGTTGCATTTCATTTTGCATGTCTCATTTGCATTTTGCATGTTTGCATGATCTCACAATGCCTAAATGAACTTCAATGCTTAAACGATTCTTCAAATTGCATCTTCAAATCTAACAAGAGCTGAATCTCACATGAAGGTTCCTCCAACGAAATAGTAAGTAGAATCCTTTTTCGGGATCAAAATTCAAATCTGAGATCATTCATATTATTAATTGCTTGCATAATCAACCTTCAATCATCACAGAAATCTAGTATTCAACTTAACTGATTATCTTACATCAAACTATCAAAATTTCAACTTGGTCAACCATGGTCAACTCATGGTCAAACCTAGTCAAACTTGGTCTTTTGGGACCTCCAAACGATGCAGAATGCATTCTCAGACGTATATAACCACTTCTCAAATCAATTAACATGCTTCTAAACTATAACACTGACTTCTCTTGTCAGATTTCAATTTTAATCCCGAAGGGGGCATGGTATTGCACATCAATTCAAAGTCTATAAATCAAAATTCTATCGATCAAGTCTATCAATATCTTTCATTAGTGATCAAGACAAACAATCACGTCTAGTTACTGATTCATCAAAAGTCCTCATCGCTCAAGGAAAATCTATCATCACTTGGGGCATATCAGATTTGTCGATCCATATCAATCTCGTAATCTCCTAATCTTGTAAACTGTATCAGTTTTTGCAACCATCGGATCATAGTGTTCTTTCCTTGGTTCTTCGGCAACTGAAGGGTTCAAATGTGATACCTGCTAGTTCTGCTAAGACAATCGAGTCTAGAATGGGTCACTCACTTCTTATCAATCCTAAGGTTCAGAATTAGGCATTTTGACACTTTTTTGCAATCATAGGTTCATTGGTGCTACAGTGAACATTATCTCTGGTCATTCAGGACCTCCTATCTCAATATCTCTCAATCGGTTTCTATCTTGAGATCGGTTTATCTTTTGAATCAGTTTCATATCTTTATCAAACACAGACTATCTTTGAACCACTGCGCTTCGCACAGTAATTCAAAGAGGGGCAAAATGTAATACCCCAAAAATGGGCTATATGTTCATTAACCTCCAATATCAACAATTCGAATGAAATTGACATCAAAGTCCTAACCTAAGGCACATCTAAACATCATCGAATCCTAATTGATTATCTTAAATTCTGCATCGGGGAATATTCTTAGTAATATTCCTAATTATCTTAATTATCTTTAATTTAATGATTATTTGGCGATAAATCCACATTTATCCTAAAATTTGATTAATTAAATATTTTTCATATTTAATTAATTAGATTTAATATTTGCCACTTAATTGTTTAATTAAATTTAATTCTATCTATTATTAATTGTATTATTTAATTTTGACAATAAATCTAATATCATATGAATAATTGATTAAATTCTTATTTAATTAATTAAAGCAAGTTGTCATTATTTAATAATATAGTTTTTAATAAAAGTTTGATTAAATAATTGATTAACCCATAAATCAATTGTTTTATTTTTTAAAAGCAGTTGGAAATAAATCACTTTATTATTAAATTAATTCATAATTAAAACATGCACAATCATAAAAGCAGACAACTGTCAATTATCAATTAAAGCTAAACTCTATTTTGAGTTAAAGCTTAGCTTTTGCATGTTTTTGTGACTTGATTATCTGTTATTATCAGATAACTCAAAAATCAAGCTGAGTTATTTGAGTGATTTATGGCTTTTTTTCATGCACCTCCAAAGCCTTGGATTTCTATAAAAACAAGGCTCAGCCCTTCATAATTCATCTCTCAATCATCTCGCAAATTGCAAACTTACTCTACAGGAATCATAGCATATCAGATTTGGAGAATTTGCACAATTGGAGCTTGAAAGAATCAACTTGCGAATTCAAAGCTTTGTGAGATCAATTTCAATTGCATAGTTTTTATATCTTAGCATAGAATTTCATAGTTTTCATATCATTGTTAAAATCTTCATTGTTAGATCATTTAGCATTCATTTCATATCAGTTTTCAATAGCATTCATAGATTCATATCAGTTTTTATTATTCTTATTGCATAGAAAATATCAAAAATATAGATTAATTGCATTCAATTTCATATCCATCTTTTGCATTCAAATCCTTCATTTAGGTGTCGTCTAGGTCACTGATCTCGATTACAATCTAAGAACATCAATCTCGCACCTATTAGAAAGCAGTAAATTGCTTGGTTAGATTAGTTTTCAATTTTGCATGATTTTGATTATGGCTAACCTCTAATGTTTTACTGAAGTGTTGTGTCTACAGATCAGGTACAATTTTCACACACACACTAGGATGTGGCCAATATTGAGAAGGATAAAGTGAACGTTGCCAGGGGAAGGATGGAGGGATCTAATGAGGACATTATCGGTGTGAATAAGATCTTTGACAATTTGGGCTATACTACTTTTTTTAATAACCTTAGCACAATGAAAAATGACATCAATACGATGAAAAATCAAATTCAAAACTTTCAACAGGAGATTAGGGCTCTCAGTAAGATGAAATTGGGTGATAAGAGTATGGGGCAGAGTATTGATGAGCTGAAGGAGGTTATTGGTAGTGTAGAGGGGATAATGATTCTGACAAAGAAGGTCCAATTAATGGAGGACAAAATGAAATAGGTGGATACTTCTTTTAAAGGAGGTAATTTGTTGAAGAGGATGGACAAAATGGAGAGAAGTATTGTGCGACTGGAGAAGACTATTGGAAATATTGTTGAGTAGAGTTTTTCCATCCTTAAGGCCTCAGCTAAGCATGTTAGAATCATTTTGGACAAGATGGAACAGGGTAAAGGGGAGTTGGCCCCTAAGAAGGTTAAGGAGGGTCAAGGGCCCAGTAAGAGGACTAGATCGAGCTTCAAGAAGTTGGAGACCAACAAGAACAATGATTTGGAGGAGCTTAAGGTGTCCTCAACAAACATGCAAATGCTGGCTGAACTTATGAAGACTATCTAGCTATCTTTTTGTTGCCCTGTTGTTTTTTGCTGTCCTCTTTTCTCTGTTTCTTTGGAGGACTTGTCATTTTTTGGTGTTTTTGTGTTGTGCTGTTGTGCTATTTCTATTGGGATTTTAATACTTATTCTTTAATCTTGATGTAAAAGGTTTCGGGTCCTTTCAAAACCTCTTTTTACTCAATCAAAACATACCTACATAGATAATACTACCACATCTTGATGAAGAAATAAGGATCATATTATAACTAGAATTCATTCTCCAAGCATGTAAAAAGAAGCTAAGGTCTAGCACACACAAATAATATCTCATTCAATGGAAGAACCTACTAGTTGAAGATGCCACATGGGAAGGTGAAAAGTTTATTTATAATAATCCTTACTTACTTTGCATTAAGGACAATGATTCTCTAAATAAGGGGGACATGCTACACCCTTAATCTTAGAGTATACATTCAATTGTGAGCACTCCTAATAAAGTCATTTTATCATTATTAAATTTTTGTATAGTTAGTTTTGTCAGACTTGAACCTGTATATTCATATTTAGGCTGGCCATTGTGTTATATTAGGCATAAGAGGGTACATATAGGAGGTAGTGTGTCTTACTTTAGCATATTAAGTATTGAATCCTTATTGAAGATTATTGGAGACATCCTCCTTGAAGTAGATAAGGAGGTTGACCCATATTATTATAAATTATTTGAAACATATTTCCTATTATATATTATATTGTGCAAGTTATTCATTACCTATATATATTCAACACACTTCATACTCATCCAAAATATTACTATAATATATCACACATCACATCATGAATTGTAACGAAGTTAAGTAGAAGAAAAAATTCCTTCACTAACCTTAATGGGAGGGTAATGTAAAAAATTTCTTAGATCTTTACAATAGTTATAGAAACTTAACATAAATTACATAAATAACATGCATATAACAACACAATGATTTACATGGGGAAAACCCGTTTAGGAGAAAACTCCCACATTCCAAAAATCACTCAATATATTTTTCGAAAATTAATAAAAGATTACAATATCCTCATAGAGAAATCCTCTCATAGTAGTATCACTAACCAAATATCCATAGAAAAATTAATACCTATAAGACTCTTACTCACACCCTCCATATGACACACCTATTATATAGGACATACCATACATAAAACTGTTAAATGTTATCACAAAACCATGGGCTAAAACCAATTATTAAGAAGTTCCCACATTATCTCCAATTAAAATTTTACAATGATGTGTTAAAACACACACCAGGATGTGTAACTTGTTTTTATGGCTCATTTACATGTTCAACACATTTTAACATTTCCTATTTTATGAGACCTAACTTTCAGGGGCCATAACTTTCAAACTGAGTGTCTTATTGGAAAACTGGTTGAAGTACTGGAAGGCTCGTGATCTTATCTATCCACTAGCAATCAACAAAGTAGTTACCCATATTTTTGGGCCATTTTAGAGCCTCTAATGCCTTAATTTTGATTTTTTTTTTACAATTTTAAAAAAACCTTAATATCTTCAAAATTGGACATGATCTTGCAACAAAAAATTACTGGCATTCTTATCTAGCGCATCTAAACCTTCATGGAAAGATGAGGTAAAACCTATTCTCAAATGAAAACTTATTAAAAAATTTAACCAAATGTAATTGATAGGTTGATAAATATTTTCCTGACACAAACACTTCTCAATTTATTCCACACACATTTTTACCACCTTTACCAATGATTTATCCTTCCTTATATATCCCTCCTAACATCCAAAAATATTAGTTAGGTTATCTTTGTGTGTGTGAAAATTGTACCTAGCTGGACACACAACACTTTAGTAAAACATTAGAGGTCAGCAAATCAAGAAATCTACAAATAAGAACAATCTAGCTAACCAAGTGATTTACTGCCTTCTAGTAGGTGTGAGTATGGTATTCTCAGATTCAAACCGAGATAAGTGACAATGCAAAACCTAAACAAAGGATTTAACTGATTGAAATTAATGCAATATGAATGCAGATTAATCTATTTTTTGGGGGATTTTGATAAAATTATGATGAAAACTGATATGAAACTAGTCTAAGATGGATGAAATTGAATGCAAAAATTGATCTACCAATGCTATGCTATGAAATGAAAATGGATGCAAAGAAATGAAAAACAATAATAAGAATCTCACAATCACCTGTCACAAGTGCTTGATTCTTTAGATGCAAATTCGCCAGAGTAAGTTTGTAAATTCAAGGGATATGATTTGTGAAGAGCTGAGCCTTGATTATATAGAAATCCAGTTCTTGAGGATGCATTGAGAAAAGCCATAAATCACTCTTGATAAAATCAAGTTGATTTTTGAGTTATCAATAAATCGGGAATAGATCAACTCATAAAATCATGCAAAGCAATTTTTATCTCAAAATAGAGTTTAGTTCACTTTTTCAACTCACAATCACATGTTGAGTTTAGAAAGTTAACAAATTGAAATTGATAATTGATTTCAAGTTGACTTCTTTTCTAACTATGCATGATTTAATATGAATTAATTTAATAATAAAGTGATTTATTCTCAACTTAACTGATTTTTGAATTAAAACAACTGATTTATGGGTTAATCAATTATTTAATCAAACTTTTATTCAAAACTATATCATTAAATTCGACAATTTGGTTTAATCAATTAAATAAGTCAATTGATTATTTATAGGACTTTTGATTTATTGTCAAAATTAAATAATATTAATTAGGAATAAATAAAATTAAATCTAATTAAATGATTAAGTGGTGGAATTAAACTTAATTAATTAAATATTCATCATATCTAATTAATCAAATTTTAGGATAAATGAGATTTATCACCAAATAATATTTAATTAAAGATAATTAAAATAAATAGGAATATTTAGGAAATATTCCCTGATGCAAAATTAGGGTAAAATCAATTAGGGTTTTCAATGAGCCGATGTGAAGATGTTCCTTTGGTTAGGAATTTTGTGTCGATTTCATTCAATTTGTTGATGTAGGAGGTTAATGAAACTATAGCCCATTTTTGGGGTATTACATTTTGCCCCTCTTTGAATTACTATGTGAAGTGCAGTGGTTCAAAGAATAATCTATTTTTGATGATGATGTAGACTCAATTATGTGGTGGGAAAACTGATCCTGAAAGATTAACCGAGTCCGAGATAGAAATCGATTGAAAGATTTGAAGATGTTGTGATTCAGGTCCTGATTGACTAAAGAATCAAGATGATGCTAACTATATCAACAATGAACCGGTGATTACAAAAAAGTATCAAAATACCTGATTCTGAACCTATGATTATGAAGAAGTGACTGTCCTGACTCTAGATCTGATTGTCCAAAGGAATCGAAAGGATGCCAAATCTAAACCCTTCAGTTACGAAGAACCAAGGAAATAACATGACTGAACTGATGGTTACGAAGAGCTGATACAGTTCACAAGATAAAGAGAATACCAAATTGATATGGATCTTGATGAATCTGATATGCCCCAAGCGATGTGCCCCAAGCGACGAGGACTTTTGATGAATCAGCAACTAGACGTGGTTGTTGTCTTGATTACTAAAAGAAAGATTTGATTATAGATTTGATTGATGTGCAATACCATGCCCCCTTTGGGATGAAAATTGAAATCTGACAAGAAAAGTCAATGTTGTAGTTTAGAAGCATGTTAATTGATTTGAGAAGTGGTTGTACATGTCTGAGAATGCATTTTGCATCATTTGGAGGTCCTAAAGACCAAGTTTGACTAGGTTTGACCATGAGTTGACCATGGTTGACCAAGTTGAAATTTTATTAGTTTGATGTAAGATAATCAGTTAAGTTGAAAAATGGATTTCTTTGATGTTTAGAAGGTCGATTATGCAAGCAGTCGGTCGTCCTGGGTCTGAAAATTTTAAATCATGACTTTGACAAATTAAATGATCTCAGATTTCTATTTTGATACCAAAAATGGATTCTACTTGTTGTTTAGCTAGAGGGATCTTCATATAATGCTCAGTCCTTGTGTCATGTTTAGCATAGTTTTAGAGAATTATTAAGCATCAAGCTGATTCAGTAATCATGATATAAATACAATCATGCAAAGTGTAAAGTGAAATGCAGACCTAGGACCTAGGAATTAATCACTGATCATGTGTCAGTCATTTTCATCACTGAATATTAATTAGGAAATCAGATAAATTGATACAATGTCCACTAGTTAGGAAACTATGAACATATGAATATTGATTCTTACATCAAAAGTTAATACAACACCCACTGGCTAGACAACCATGGACATATGAATATTGATTTTGTTTTCAAAATGTCAGATTAGATATAAGCACCAAGGCATAAATGCCAGGATGACCTGAATATCATGTCCACTTTGATATTGCAATTTGTATAAGCGTCAGAACATAAATGTTATGATGACTAGGGTACACCTTGTGCACAAACACACCAAGCAGTTGAGAGATCATTCTAAATCCACTGTGAATTACCCACAGTGACCCTTTATCGTTCACATCCTTGGGCAAGATCGCGATTTACAGTAGCAGTAAGAACTCACTCAAAAAGATAATAGTTAGATTAGACTTCCTTAAAGCATCCATGTATTGATGGTTGAGGTACACATGGCCATCCAATACGTGATGGAGGCTCTTACAGATGGATACCATTTCAATCCAAAATTTCCAAAGTTGTTATATTTTCACATACAAGTAGAAGACAAAGAAAAGATTTTTCCCCTAGTCATTACTCTCTAAATCTGATAAAGGACATCATCAAAGAACTTGAGCAGACAAATTATGTAGAAATCTCAATGTGAATCAATAAACATACAAGGAGATAAAAGCATGTGAAGAAAATATCATTTTCAGTTTGTTTGTTGTTTGATGTTTGTGTTGATTGCAAAAATCCTTTCTGGTAAGGAGACAAACAGACTGACTCAGATGTAGCTTCAAAGGATCTTGACTGGATATGACTCATCTAAGGTATACTAGAGACCATAGGATATGACACTCATTGCCCCAAAGTTTGAAACATTGATAGGATATAGACATTCTTGTTGATTGGTACACTGACCGACTTTATTGAAAATAGGATGCGAAAACAAACCAAGAGATATGTACAAACTAAAGCAGGACTGAAAGTTGGGAAAGACCAAGATTGCACTGATAGATGGAGTGTTTTGAACAAGTGGTGCCCATTTTTCAGGTTTTCACCATCTTGGTAGAGATTCTATTTTTGCTACCAAGGTGCCTGTTTACTAGGTTTTCACTAAGGCATTTTTTCTTTTTCTTCTTTTTTGTATTTTTATATTTTCAATTTTTTTTTGTATTTTTCATTGTTTTGATTTTTTTGTATTTTTTAATTTTTTAATTTTTTTGTGAATCATCAAAGTGCCTATTGCTAGGTTTTCACTAAGATGTTCATTTTTTTCAGGACTTTTTTCTGATTTTTATGATTTTTTCAGGACAGTTTACCATAGACTGAATGTCTTAGGCATAGAATTTCTTCAGATGGAGAATGTTGATTAGTTCTCAGAGTTGTTCTCCTTCAGTCATCGAGAGTTGATAGGCTCCAGAGCCAAATGTAGCAGTGATAACAAAGGGACCTGGCTAGTTGGGTCTAAACTTCCCCTTGTGCTCTCTATGTGATTGATTTTTAAGATTCTCTCTCAAGACTAGATACCTAAAATTCTTTGTGTCTAACTTTCTTGTTGTAACCTCTAGACATTATTTCTTGATATACTCTAAGATGATCATATGCTTCTTGTCTGTGCTCATCTAGTAGTTCAAGTTCTTGAAACCTAGATACTCTGTAGTCATCATCAGTTACTAGCCCATGCATTCTGATTCTTAGTGATGGGATTTCAACCTCAATAGGTAATACCACTTCAGACCCATAAACTAAAGTGAATGGAGTAGCCCTAGTGGGTGTTGTAATACTTGTTTTGTAGGCCCAGAGAGATGGATTGATCATGAGATACTAGTCTCTTCCCATTTTATTAACTATCCAATGTAATATTTTCAATAGATTCTTGTTTGATACGTCTGCTTGTCCATTCCCTTGAGGATAGTAAATGGATGACCAATATTGTGTAATCTTGAATTTAGAGCATAAGGAATCTAGGTCCTTATTTTTGAATTGGACACCATTATCTGTGACTATTGAATGTGGAATACCATACCAACATATGATGTAGTTTAGAATGAACATAGAGATTTGTTTGCCAATTGCTTGAGTCAAAGGAACTGCTTCTACCCATTTTGTGAAATAGTTTGTAGCTGTAATGATATAGGTATGTCCATTAGAATAATTTGGATATATGACCCCTATTAGATCAAATGCCCATTGGTGAAAAGGTCATTGTGTAGTAAAGGGAATTAGATCTCTCCCTGGTGCATGAATCAAGTTGCCATGTACTTGACACTTTTGATAGTTCTTAGCATACTTGATAGCTTCTTTTTCCATTTTAGGCCAATAGTACCTAGCCCTAATAAGTTTTTGAGCTAGTGTTAAACCATTAGAATGTGATCCATATATACCATCATGGACTTCTTCTAATGTGTGTTGAGACTCCTCACATTCTAAACATCTAAGGAGTGTACCATCTAGCCCTGGTTTGTACACATCATTACCAATGATGACATACCGTGATGCATTTTAGATAAGGTATCATTTCTCATGGTGGTTGAAGGTATCAGGGATGATTTGGTCTTGAAGGTAGGAGAAAAGTTGTTTCTATCTAGAAGAATCATGACCAACATCAGTGCAGATCATGTGGGTTTTAGGGGAATCATATGCAGGAAACAACAATTCTTCCAACAGGAACTCATAGTGTAGCTCATGTTTGGATTCCTATAGTAGAGATGATAGTGTTTCCATAGCATCAATAGCTTTGTTCTCTATTCTAGGAATCTATTCAAATGTGATAGATATGAAATATTTATTTAAGTCATCTACCATGTGTTTGTAGGGAACAAGTTTCTAATATTTTGTTTGGTACACATCATTTACTTGGTGGATCACAAGTTTTGAATCTCCATGAATGTGTAATTCTGTCACTTGCCACTCAATTGCTATCTTCATTCCATTAAGTAGAACTTCATATTCAATAATATTATTTGTGCAAGGAAACTTGATTCTGAATGCTTTAGGTATTGAGTAACCTTGTGGTGTTATGAATAGTATGCTTGCTCCAGATCCATTCTGTGTGTAAGATCCATCAAAGAAAAGATGCCAAGTCCTAGAAGATATGTGCATGATGGATGAATCAAGAAATTCCATCTGTAATGGTGTATCATCAAACAATGGTGCTTCAGCTAGTTGATTTGCAATGACTTGGCCTTTAATAGCTTTCCTTTCAATATATTCAATGTCAAATTCACTCAATAGCATCACCCATTTAGCTAGTATACCTGTGAGGGCAGCTTTGCTTAGTAGGTACTTTAGTGGATCAATTTTAGCTACCAATTGTGTTGTATGAGCTAACGTGTAATGTCTCAATTTCTGTGATGCAAAGATCATAGTTAGACAAGCTTTCTCAGTCATTGAATAGTTCTTATCATATGCTACCAATGTTCTACTGATATAATAAAAAGCTATTTCCTTCTTGTTCTCATCATGTTGTGTTAGTAATGCCCCCAATGATGTATCTGTGGTGGAGACATACAGAATAAAAGGCTTCCCTTGAATAGGAGGATTTGATAGATATTGCTTGATATGATTGAAATTCTTTTCACATTCCTCGTTCCATGCAAAAGTCACACCTTTATGTAATGTCTTTGTGAAAGGTTGTGATATATTTTCTAGCTGAGATATGAAACATCTGATTGATTGCACCCTTCCTTGTAAAGTCCTCATTTGACTGATATTTTTGGGAGGTTTCATCTCCATGATAGATTTTACCTTAGCAGGATCTACTTCAATGCCTATCTTTGAAACAATGTAGCCTAAGAGTTTTCCAGAAGTGACACCAAAAGCACACTTTTTAGGGTTTAGTCTCATACTAAAATTCTCCATTCTATCTAGTATTTTTCTCAATTCATTCAAATGTTCTGATCTTAGCATAGACTTAGCTAAGGTGTCATCAACATAGTCTTCCATGGTTTGATGCATCATGTTGTGAAAGATGGATGTCATAGCTCTTTGATATGTAGCACTAGCATTCTTAAGGCCAAATGGCATGACATTCCAACAAAAGGTACCCCATGCACATGTGAAATATATTTTCTCTTGATCTTCTGGAGTGATCTTGATTTGGTTGTAGCCTGAGAAACCATCCATTAAAGAATACATCTCAAATCCAGCAGTCATTTCCACTATCATATCAATGTTTGGTAATGTAAAATCATCTTTAGGGCATGCTTTGTTGACATCTTTGAAATATGTGCACACTCTAATTGATTTGTCTAGTTTTGAAATTGGAACTATGTTAGAGATCCATTTAGCATAATCAATGACTCGGACAAATCTGTCTTTCAATAGTTTCTCTAATTCAGCTTTGACTAAGAGTGCAACATGTGGATGCATCTTTCTCAACTTATGTTTAACAGGTTTGACTCCTAGAGCAATAGATAAATGATGCATTATAAGATCAGGATCTATTCTAGACATATTTGAATATTTCCATGAGAATTTAATCTTCTTCTCTATTAAGAATTTAGTGAATGCTTGTTTCTCTTCCTCTGATAAGGATTGTGCTACATGAATCATTTTTGGTTCCTTTGTTGTACCCAAGTTGATAGATTGAGTGGGCTCTATCAATACTAGAGATCTATCCTATAAATGACTTAGAAGGACCTCAAATATCTCATCCTTAGGTGCCTTAAAGAGGTTTTCACCTTCGGATACATCTTTTGTTTTTACTATTTTAGGTTCTGAGACTGCCACAAAGTGGTTTTCACCCTCAGAACTCCTTTTCTTTTTGCTCTTATTTTTTTGACTAGGATATTTGATATCTAAGTCTATCATGCTAATGCTAGGTTCACTGATGGAAGTCATCATAGGTTCCATTGTATTGAAGTAGCAAGCAAGAGCGTAGTCATTTCGAAAGGTATGGATATCTTGACTCAGATTGGTAGATGTTTGGTCAATAAGTGGATGTTGGATAGTCAATGTAGGGATGATTGGGAAATTATGTTCACACATATGGTGTCATCATCATTGGTCCTAACCTGACTCTTGAATTCAAAGGTGATATTACTACTCAGAATATTTTGTTCATGAATTATCCCAACGTCATTATTGGATTCCACTTCAGCTATAGGTGGATCAGACTCGTTAAGTTTGTCATTTCTCTCTAGACTCACTTCAGAATTAGGTGCATATTGGTGAATAACATCAATATGTTTCTCAGTGTTAAGTTCATCTTCTTCAGGAATAACTCCCCATTCATAGTCATTTGATTCATCTTTTGATTCTTCATCTAAACCTTTAGGAAATTTGAGAACATGTGTAAAGTCAGGATGGATTCCCCAAGAAGGGTTACCTTCTGAGTCTGATTTGAATTCATACTCATGAGAGTATTTTAGAATCATTGTGGTATCCCAAATGTTCAACTATGGTGATAGGTTTACCTTCTTGTTCAGTAGTAGGTTCTTGTGTGTCTACCACATTGACATTCTCCTTAGGTTTTCTTCATCCTTAAGAAGATCTAGTATTTCTTTAGCTAAACGTTCATAAGGAATAAGATCAGTGGTGTCTGAATCATCACTATTTGATTGTAGTGTTTCTTCCTTTGGCTGAGTTTCTATTGTTGGTTCAATCTTCTCTAAGACATGTGGAGAGTTTTTGCCGAGATGAAAAGGCTTCTTTTGATATCCAAGACCTATAGTACCTTTGGTAGTTCTTCCACAATGTTAAACTAGTTTTATAATACCTTTGCCTCTTGTTCTTAGAGGTCTTTGTCTAGTGTATCCCATTTTAGACATGAGTTTGTGACCTAGTCCATAAGACTTGGCAGGGATTTTGGGTGTTTTAGAGTCACATTTCTAAACTGTTTGGGATTGAGACTCATCTTTGTATAACCATGATAGTTTAGCTTCTTCTTCATCAGATTCTTCCTTGGATACTTTTTCTATGATAAAACTCCCATTAAATATGGTATGAGATTCTTTAGCTGTAGGTTTCACCTTGTTTGAAGGTTGTCCATAAGATTTTGGGGACAAAGAGAGAGATGTGAGAGATAGGATTGGTTCCACTATGTATTCTCCCATACCTGTGTCCTTAATTTTGACTTCTTTTACAATGTCCTCCATCTTGGATATAGAGGCAATGTCTATTTGCTTGGTAGGAGATTCTCTATTATGTGGAACAAGTTTGTCAGCACTCTCCTTCAAGGCATTACAAGATGTAGATATGTCAGATGGAATCATGACCTCTACTCCATCATAAGGGAACTTCACACATTGATGGTATGTTGATGGAATAGCTTTCATTTCATGTATCCATGGCCTCTGTAGAAGAATATTATAAGCCAAAGGAAGATCTAAAACTTGACATGTGATATCTCTGATAACTGTTCTAGTTCTGATAGGTAGGGAAATAGTTCCCTTGGAAGATCTTTCTTGCTCATCATATGCTTTTATGGTGATCTTCTTTTTAGGATCAATAGCATCTTCTAATAATCCCAGTTGTGTGACCAATTTGTAGGAATAGATGTTTAGACCAGTGCCTCCATCTATCAACACATGTTTGACATGATAGTTTTGTATCAAGACTTCGATGTGTAAGGGCTGGTTATGTGGATGACTCAATGAATTGTCATCTTCCTTTGAAAAGGAGATATATTAGGGTGATGTCTGATGACCAACCATAGTTTGAAATCTGTCTAGATCAAGATTGTTAGGAACATTGGAATCGAGCACAGATTTATCTAGAATAGCACTATGAGCAAGAGATTTCTGAAGTAAGTCAAACAATGATAGTTTTACCTTGGTATGCTGGAGTTATTGCACAATACTGTATGATGTCTCTCTAGTCTCTTTAGGTTGTTTAGGAGTCAATTTTGAGGCAGCCCTCTATTTAGAAGTAGATGAAATATTGAAAGGCACCTTAGGGTCATTTGATGAACCTGAGTCTTGCCCCTGTAGGTGTTCTTGAGCTTGTGATCGAGTTACTGGATTTGTTGATTGATTATCTCTATCTCTTTTCACAATAGTGATGACATTGCAAAGTTTAGATAGGCATGGTTCAACCATGTTTATGACATCATTGTTTCCAGAGTATGTGTAATTGAATTTAGCACCCATGTTAGGTTGAGAAGTTGAAACTCCTTGATTGTGCTTCAGAAATGGTTTCGTGAATGTTGTATTATCAATTACAATTTCTCCTTCATCAATTTTGTCTTGAATGATATGCTTCAAGCACGTGCAGTTATTGGTTTTATGACCTTTTTTTTTATGGAAGTCACAGAAATCGGTCTCTTTACACCATTTTGGTTTAACTTCAAGATCATATGGTTTTATCTCAGGCAACGTGATGATTTTTTTTGCCAATAGAGTTTTCATAGAAGATTCTAAGGACACACCCAAAGGAGTGAACTTGTGCTTTGGTTTTGTAACCCAAGGTTTATAGTCATTAGACTTTTTAGAAGATTCATATGCCTTTTGTTTAGAAGCTTTGATGGCTTGAGTTCCCATGGTAAGATTAAATGTGGGTGCCTTTGATGGAGTACTGATGTGATCCACAACACCATCTATTACAACATTCTTGTTCTTGTTCTAGAATTTGGTTTTATCTTTGTTGTTGGAACTAGAACCAGATTCACACTTACTATCTTTGTTAATCGATATATCTCCCTTACGAGAAAGCACATTTTCAATTTTTATGGCATTTTCCACCATTTTCTCAAAAGAAGTATGATTTTGCATTTGCAGATGAGATCTAGCATAGAGACAAAACTTCTTCCTCCATCGCTTGAGGAAAGTCAGGAATGGTTCTCCTGTGTTTTGTTTTAGATTGCAGATATTGATCATAGTGACAAGATGTTGAATATTGTAGGAGTATTGTTGGTAGAACAATTTGATCAACTTCTCAAAGGTTTTTATTGTTGGAGGCATTTTAGAGAACCAATGAATGGCTGACCCTCCCAGAGATTGAGGGAAAAGATGCATTAGGTAGGTTGGTTCATGCATAAACTCCATGGATTAAGTAAAAAATTCTCCAACATGATCTTGAGGATCAAATTTTCCATCATACTTTGGTATCTCCACTCTTTTTGGGAATGGTGGCATGTACAAGGTTTTATCAAATGGAAAGGGGCATAGAGCCTCCATAGAAAATTCTTTGGGTTCTTTCTCTTTTTCCATTTTTTTTAGCTTAACTTGGATAGCATGCATCTATTTCATCATGGCTTTGATAGGATTTTCTTCCTCTTGAGTAACGATATCTTCAACATTAAAGTTTGGAGGAAGTTTGGCTGCTTGTCGAGCTAATTATAAGAAGTAGGTTTCTTTCTCTTATTGCAAGAAATGTTTCATCATTTTTTGAAATTCATCATCATTTCTATATCACTCAATTTCAGATGGGGTCAATTCTAGATATCTACCATGATTAGATTGATGACCATGGGGTCCTTGGTTTCCTCCTACTTGAGACATTGTTTTGTTGTGAGGACTACCAGGGATTGATTGATGTGGAGTTTTTTTATGAACTCTATGAACTGATGTAGGAGGAATGATGTAACCACCTTTCAAGTAAATGCTACCAAGAGTGTCTTCTCCAAATAGATTTGTGTTGTAAGGTTGATGAAAGATTTGAGAAATGACAGAAGATGCTACTAAAGAGAATTTTGGTGGTTCTCTTTGTTTTCTTTGTGATGAAGCTCTAGTTTCCACCATTAACCTTGGGTGAAGCAAAAGAGAAAGATGAAGACAACTGAAGAATGACTTGATTCGAGAAGATCGAATGACACAACCTTGTCAAGATTGGATTGGTTGAAGATCAATATGGACGTAAATGAAGGATACTTTTCCCTAGATGTATGGGTAGATGACCGAAAGATGGTGGACATGATCTCACAACACTTAGCCATTTTGTTGAAGACTGAATTGAAGATGATGTTGACAAGGTGTTGACACAAGATGAATGAGATTCAAATCAATAAATCAGAAGGCTAATCAGACTCAAGAGACCACTTTTGGAAAAATTGGTTGGATTTTTTTGGTTTCTGCTCTATTCCTGACACAGTGAATTTTTTGACAAAAACTGGAAGTAGGCTGTAAAAACTAGATTTTTGACAAATTCTGGAGTTTTCCAACAACTTGACAAAATTTTGATACGAGTTTCTCCAAGCTCGTATGAGTCTGGGTGAGGTCTGGCACAATAATTGACAAGGCTTGTACGACAGTTGACAAGGCTCGTATGACATTTGACACTAGGGTGATATTTTGCTTGACTTTTGTGACAACACTCGTACAATAGTATACAGTCTCCCGTATGACAATCTGGGGGTTCTGGCATGAAAGTTGGGAAAACTCATATGACTTTCTGAGGTTTAGGATGACTTTTGACACTAGAAAGAATTTTTGCTTCAGATTTGTAATTTTTTTAGTATCAGATTATTTGCAAAATTTCTCTATCCAAGTTTGAAGATCTATGTAAGAGTTTGTCTTAGGTTTGTTCATTTTAAGTAACCAAGTAGGTATCAAGCACGCAGAACATCAAGCAAGGGAACAAGCAATCATCTTCAAACAATGAGCAAGGGACAAAGAAACCTTGCACATGAACAAGAATAGTGACTTATTGTTCTAATCCCTAAGAATGCTACTTGTGTATGTTCTCAAAAAAAATTTGCAATCACGCACATAGTCCTAGAAAATAAAAATTTAGCAGCACTAGGGTTTTTAGTAATGGTCTGACTCTGTAACTTTTGTAATCTCACAAGGAAAAAATCCAATCCAGGCACACAGGTTTTTTTACACAGTCTGAGAATTTAATCAATCAAGAGCTACTAAGGAGATCTGACATCCCAACAAGAGACTACACCTGTGGAAATTTCTTCCACAAAAACATTTATTTAGTAGTTGTTGCTACCATGATGAAAATGGCAATTAGCGCTTGAGGTTTTATCCACATGGTTGACCTAATGAAGGGAATGTCCACTATAGTTAACCCTCTCTAAAGGTGACTCACAAAAAGGACCACATGGGGACTTAGTTCAGATTTGAGGATTTGAGTTTTTGATATTGCCCATAAAGGGAGTAGAGCATAATCCTCTAGCCTCTTCACTTCACCAAAACACAGAAAATAGATCAATTGACATGCTAAGACTAAAAATACCTCACCAATTTTTGTGATGTCAACAAAAATGTCTACCGAGCTCTCTAAGTGGGACCGAGAGAGAACGTACCGATCAAAGTTGAGGACCAAACCTAGTAAAACCACGAGATAATAATTGTAGCCTCCCTACCTAGAAGGGGATCTATCTTCAAGAAGAGCTTCACATGCAAAAAAAGAAAATGAAGCCCACTCCCTCAAGAACTCCACAAATAGTGTTCATAGGGCCTAATTACTATGTGTAATAGATATGTGAAAAGCAAATCTATGTTTGTTTTAGAGCCCAAAACTGAAGTGTGTTTTATGAAAGTAGGAAAGACACTCAAGCTAGACACATGAGAAGTTCATTTTATGTCCCAAATTGAAATGTTATTAGATGTAGCAGAATACCTGAGTTCCCATGCAATGCGCTTAGTAGATTTTACCTTATTTGCAATTTTGTTGCACTTTCCAGTGAACAAAAATAGTAAGTACCAATCAGAAACAATAGATCTCAATTGTTAGGGTTAGCCGTTAGTCCAAATCTAAAATTAAAATCTAAAAGACAAACTAGAAATATGATATGATAATTGAATCTTTGGTACCAAAGCTTGTACGATAGTGGGTTACCTCACGTACGACAATCCAAACATGAAATGACAGTGGGTCTATGCACACACGACAGAGTAATCCTGAAACAACAATGTAGAACAACAAGAACTATTCTCAAAAATACCAACTATCGCATGACAGTCAAGGGGTCCTGGCATGACACTCTATCAAATATTGTATGAAAATTATACAGATAGAAAATAAAAATTATAGTTTTGATAGAAAATGATAGAAAATTGATAGAAATGAAATGGAAACCCATTTTAGGGCCCCACAGTGGGTACTAGAAATGTGTGTGAAAATTGTACCTAGCTGGAGACACAACACTTCAGTAAAACATTAGAGGTTAGCTAATCAAGAAATCTACAAATAAGAACAATCTAGCTAACCAGGTGATTTACTGCCTTCTAGTAGGTGCGAGTATGGTATTCTCAGATTCAAACTGAGATCAGTGACAATGAAACACCTAAACAAAGTATTTAAATGATTGGAAGTAATGCGATATGAATGCAGATTAATCTATTTTTTTTGGATTTTGATGCAAATATGATGAAAACTAATATGAAACTAGTCTAAGATGGATGAAATTGAATGCAAAAATTGATCTAATAATGCTATGCTATGATATGAAAATGGATGCAAAGCTATGAAAAATAATAACAAGAATCTCACAATCGCCTATTGCAAGTGCTTGATTCTTCAGATGCAAATTCGCCAGAGTAAGTTTGCAAATTCAAGGGATATGATATGTGAAGAGCTAAGCCTTGATTATATAGAAATCCAGGGCTTGAGGATGCATTGAGAAAAGCCATAAATCACTCTTGATAAACTCAGGTTGATTTTTGAGTTATCAATAAATCAGGAATAGATCATCTCATAAAATCATGCAAAAGTAGTTTTTATCTCAAAATAGAGTTAAGTTCACTTTTTCAACTCACAATCACATGTTGAGTTTAGAAAGTTAACAAATTGAAATTGATAATTGATTTAAAGTTGACTACTTTTTTGACTGTGCATGATTTAATATGAATTAATTTAATAATAAAGTGATTTATTCTCAACTTAACTGATTTTTGAATTAAAACAACTGATTTATGGGTTAATCAATTATTTAATCAAACTTTTATTCAAAACTATATCATTAAATTTGACAATTTGGTTTAATCAATTAAATAAGATTTCAACTAATTATTCATAGGATTTTTTATTTATTGTCAAAATTAAATAATATTAATTAGGAATAAATAAAATTAAATCTAATTAAATGATTAAGTGGCAGAATTAAACTTAATTAATTAAATATTCATCATATCTAATTAATCAAATTTTAGGATAAATGAGATTTATCACCAAATAATATTTAATTAAAGATAATTAAAATAAATAGGAATATTTAGGAAATATTCCCCGATGCAGAATTAGGGAAAAATCAATTAGGGTTTTTGATGAGCTGATGTGCAGATGTGTCTTTGGTGAGGACTTTTGTGTCGATTCTGTTTGATTTGTTCATGTAGGAGGTTAATGAACCTATAGCCCATTTTTGGGGTATTAAAATCTCAATAGAACTTATCTAATGAAATTTATGACCTAAAATATGTGGCTTCAACCATATATATCAACCACAAAACTAGGTTGCAGATTAACCTAAAGAAAAGAAAAACCTAAAATACATCTTAACACATTCTTCAAGGTAATAAAATAGGTTCATTTTAATCTCCCATGAAGGAACACATTCTTTTAACCCAAATATCAAACCTTCATGTCAAATTGTTGACTATTTACCTTCAAACCATTAGAGAGAAACCCAAAACATCATGCCAATTGAGATGAAAATAATAAACTCCATATAAAACCTTTCTACAATCTAATAATGAAGGAACCAATCATTAAACTCTTTTTCAAGAGAAATGATCCACTAATCATGCACAGATAGGGCAACATGAGAGTACTAGCACACATCAACATAAAGAATATTGTCATGTAAAGAACCAAATCACTTGACTCATGAGTAACTAATTCCTTGTCCCACATAGAATATATGCCCAAAACTACATGAGCCAACCAATCACCACAAAGGAATGCAAAGCATTTTAGTAAGCCAAAAGGAACACCTTATATTGACATGTTATGTTTCAAAGAATAAATCCTTCTAATTTTGTTTGTACAAATGTGAATGCCGTGAAAATTAACCTAGAATGATACCTTACATACTCCTTATCTTAACTCTTTAACTATATACCCATATTTTGTATTGTAGTACGATGCAGACCAAATTACCAATACACAGTCATACATGTACTACAAACAAGGACTATGGTTTAATTCATGTGTTAGAACTATGTTTTGCAAGGAGTCAAGTTAATCCGTGTGTACTACAAGAAATTTATTGATCAATCTTTAATATTTTTTGTTATATTGATGATGTGTTGGTCATTAAAAATAATAAGACACTCATCAAGGAACTCAAGGCTTAGTTTGCTGATAGGTTTGAGATGAAAAATCCAGGTGTTGCAAGATACATAATTTTTATAGATATCTATAGAAAAAAGGCTAAAGTTATGGTTAAAATATAGGAAGTGTCATTATAGTGATTAAACATGTCTAATAGTAATCATGCAAGTATCCATTTACTAGTATGACTCTAGTTGAGTTTGGAACAATGTCCCAAGTCTATAGAAGCTTTGGATGACATGAAAAATATTTATTATATAATTATAGTAGGTTAATCTAATGGATGCAATAATCTATACAAAGACATAAATTTCAAAAGAAGTGGAGGTCCTAAGTAGGATCATTGCAAGTCTTGGAAATTAATAGTATATATAGGTTAAAATATTAATTAGACACTTGAAATAAACTGGAAATTACTATTTATCTTATCCTAGTACTAAAGATGTTAGAAAGATATTGAATACACAAGGGTTTTTTTATTTTGATTGGGATAGAATCTCAATTTCTAGAGATCAACTAGTGGATATTTATTTACTCTATTTAGGATAACAATAAGTTGGACGAGTAAGAAACAACAAGCACTTACTTTGTCCATAGATGAAACAAAGTATATGGTAGCAACACATTCTTGTAAATAAATTATGTGTTCAAAAATACTAGGTTATATTAAAGGTTTGAAGAGTCACAATATTAAATTTTAATTTGTAGTGTTCAATTCATGTAAAAAAAGAATCATGTATGTCATCGTCAAACTAAACATGTGGAGATGCAATATCATTTTTTTAGGGAGATAGGAAAATGAACATTTAGATGGAAAAAATTGACTCTCAAGTAACTACTATTGATTCTTTGATAAAAAATGTTAGTACTACCTTTCTTGTGTGCAAGGATGTGATGTGTTTATCTCAATCTTACACACATGGTCAAGCTATTAGGATATTCAGGGTAAATATCTAGTGGGAGGATGGTAATAATTTGGTATGTTATTCACCTCTAAAGAGTTTCTAGTAAGTTTTGCAATAAAAAAAGCTGACTAAGTTTGTTTTAAGTTAATATTTACAATTTTTTTTATCATAGAATTTAATAAGTAGTTCTAGTAAGCTATATCAATTTTCTTTTATTTCCAACTATAGAAATTTAGAATGGAGACTTGGTTAATTCATTTGTTTCTATGTTCCTAACTGTAAGTCATTTTAAGGAGAACTTACAGCTATATAATTGTAGGATCATTGCACTAGAGTGTGTGTCATAGTGTAGGGATTCTTGTGGTGTTATTGGAGGATACACAATAATGATTAGAAGCATAATAGTGTTCTAGAAGATTCTTATAGGTCCCACAAGTAGCTAGAAGAAATTGAAAGTTTATCTTTACTATTGAAAACCATGGTAATATTTGGTTGTAGAATAGGAAGACAAGTGCATAACTCAAGTGATGTTATTCAAAAACCTTTGATGTGGTATGAATGGCACATGAAATTATCATCTATATGGAGAAGTCATGTTATATATAATGTGTGACATACAAACATGTTTTGTTTGATGAACTACAATTGATTGAGAACCTAATTGATGAACTTAAAGTGACTAGAGATCACTGAGAACTGAATGGATATGTAAGATAATTAAATCAATTTTTATGTTGTCATTGATGTCAACTAGTTTTGACAGTACTTATCATGTTAGTTGCAAATATATAAACATCTGTAAAGAGGAGAGAAAAGATGAAGAACCGAGATATCTACATGGAGGAAGATGGATATGACAGATGAGGATAAGGAATACTCTTGGTAACTTATTGATGAGTCTATGACTTCATATTGTTGACTTGATTATGTTGCATTAATCTGTTATGAAGTTGGAAGAAAAATGTTATAAAGCAGTGTGGTTGGTTAATCAAGAATTCCAGTATACACCGAGCCAGTGTAGTGTATACTGAGCGACAGTATCAACCAAGCTTGTGTTCATTGACACATTTCTTTGTCAATCGAGTATGGACAAAACAACGAAATGATTAGTTTAGCTGACAAAAATTGATGAGTTGTAAAGTGTATGATTTTGAGGTGGAATATAAAGTATGTTATGAGATCAATGGCTAACAAAATTTGAAGAAGATCTAAAGGATAGAAACAAAATGCGTTACTAACACATCAACCAAGGAAAGCTTAAGTGACAAAATCAATGAGGGAGATTAAGTCACAAAATCTGATGGATGCCGAAGGAAGGAGGCTACAGAGATATCGTGTGAACATTTCTTCATGCTTGCTTGATCAAATTGGTTGAAGAAGAACTGAACTGCAGAGTTAACCAAGCGTTAGAGAGCTTTTATTGAGGGATAGTAAGTTATTCAATGTTGATTAATTGAATAGAAATATTGATCAAAGGATTTGTATGGACTTAGAATAGATCTAAACATCTGAAAAGTAAAGTTGCATTGTAATTAGATCACCTACTATTTCAGTTTAATCATTGTAAATAGATAAAATCTCTTAACCGAGTGGACTTGAAAGTCTTATATGTCATTCATAGAATGTACATTGTTATCCTGTCAACCCCATAGTGAATGCTGGTTGGATGATAACTGTTAGTGTTAAATCCTCTAACAAGGTCACACCTTATAGTGTGTTTTGTAACCTTTAACAGGGTTGGCTCTTCATCGAGCTCACTTCAAAAGAGTGAAAATATTTTGGGTTACTGGTCCTAGGTGGTTTTTCCCTTTATAGGGTTTCTACATTAAATATTTTATGTTATGTGTTTATGTAGTGATTGTTTGGCTATCATACTTTACATGTTGCATATCTGATTTGGTCAGTAATCTTTATGAGAAATTAACTCGTAATCAGTAAAGTCACAAACAGTTTAGTATTTATTGTTTACCGAGCTATAGATTTAGCTAAATTTGTTTTAAGTGATACATTTTGTAATTGGGACTGTGGATAACTGATTCACCCCCCCTCTCAGTTATTCTAACAATTGGTATCAGAGCATATTGGTTTCTTGGAATAGAGTTTTAAGGAATTCAGCATAAAGATCACACAATGTATAAGAGGGAAGTGCCAAAGTTGAATGACAACTTTACAATATGGGATTGGGAATTTTTCCCTCACCCTATTGGATAATGGCTACATAGCACCGCCTACAGGACCTGTGACTCTTGATCAATTAAGAGATAGACATGAGCATAATATTACTCTGACGGAGATTGTTGTTGCTCTATCAGATGCTGAATTCGAAGATGTCAAGGATTGCCTTACCTCTAAGGACATGTGGGATAAACTTACTCAAGTTTATAGTGGTGATGCAAATGTCAAGAGAGCCAGAGCTAAAATTTTAAGAGGGAGATTCAATGATATGAAAATGAAAGAAGGAGAAAACATAGTGCAGTATACAAACTGAATAAAGGAGGTAGTTAATGCTATCAGAGGATCTGGTGGTGTCATTGAAGAAGATACAGTGGTAAGAAAAATTCTAAGGACCTTATTTCCTATTTATGCAATCAAAATTTCTACAATACATGAAATGAGGTCTACACCCAATAGTACTCTCACACTTGATAATCTGATTGGTAAGCTGACAAATTTTGAACTAAACAACTTTGATAATAGTGTTGTACCATCTGTTGAATCTTCTTTTATGTCTTCTCTGAAGATCAATAAGTCAAGCAATAGAAATAATAAGAATGATAGTGATAGTAATACTGATGATGAGCTTGATGAGCTTGAAGCTCTTATGGCCAGGAGATTACCTAAAGGTAAAGGTAGATATAGAGGTAAATTACCTTTGGCATGTTTTAACTACAAATAAGTTGGTCATATTGCTGCTAGATGTCCAAATAGGAAAGAAGATGACAAAAACAAAGACCGATCTAGTGAAGGAAGATATGGGAGGAGAAGCAATAGAAGTTAGCGACACTACAACAGGGATAACCGAGACAACAATGACAAGGGAAAAAAGGTATGCTACATTGCTGAAGAGAATGATACTAATTCTAATACAGATGATGATGTTGAAGTAGTATTTGTTGTGATGAAGGATGATTCTGAGGAAGAAGAAAGGTATGTAGAGATAGCACTCATTTCTAAGGTTAATAAAAATGATACATGGATCATTGATAGTGGCTATACACATCACATGACTGGTGATGAAGAAAAATTTGATCATCTAGAGCAATATAATGGAGGATCTGTAAAAATGGGTAATGATACACCATGTATGGTTAGAGGAAAAGGATCTTTATTGATAAATGATAAAATAAGATGTGATAATGCTTATTGGGTAGAAGGAAAAAATTACAATCTGCTAAGTGTGGCACAGCTTAACAACTCAGGAAACTGAGTAGCTTTTGAGAGCAAGAAGGTAAAGATATTTGATGATGGAGGAAATCTTGTTGGAATAGGAGCACAAACCAAAGGTAACTTGTTTTATCTTGAAAATGCTAGGTCTTCCTATTTAATGATGAAAAATGATGATGCATGGTTGTGGCATAAAAGGTTATGTCATGTAAACTTTGATAACATGATCAAGATAAGTAAAAAGAAAAAGGTCAGAGGTCTACCTAGCCTAGCAAAGCTAGATCATGTAATGTGTCATCAATGTCAGAAAGGTAAGATGAAAAATCTAGTTTTAAGAGTAAAGGCTATTCAACAAAGAGAATTTTGGAGCTAGTTCACACCAACCTATGTAGTCCCATGAGAACACAAAGCTCCTATGGAGATAGATACTTCATTCTATTTGTTGATGATTACACTAGATTGATGACTGTAATGTTCTTAAAAGATAAATGTGAGGCATTTAAGATGTTTAAATGGTATAACGAAAAAGTAGAGAAAGAAACCGAGAAGGAACTAAAATGCTTAAGATCTGATAGAGGTGGTGAATTTATTTCTGATGAATTTACTAACTATTGTAATGAGTATGGTATAAAAAGATAGGTTTATGCATTGAGAAGACCTCAGCAAAATGGGATTGTGATATTGCTATTAGGATTTAACTGTGTAGTTTTTCTTAGTCAAACTCATTGACCCATGATTCATGAGTAGTGGTTCACTAAACCCATCTCTCATGAGAATGAAATGGAACACTTAGCACTCATTGGATCTAGGTGATGCTCACAGAGGAATAGATCAATTATTGATTGTGAAAGGACACTGATGATAGAGAAGAATGTGGCTCAAACATACTGGAGAGAAGAAGTCAATACATCTATATATGTTCTAAACTGAGTACAATTGAAGGACACAAAAAAAACATCCTATGAGTTATGGTTTGGTCACAAACCGACTGTAAGTTACTTCAAAATTTTTGGTAGCAAATGTTTTATTCTAAAAGATGAAAGAAGTGGAAAGTTTGACTCTAAAGGGGATGAAGGGATATTTCTTGGATATTCCACTAAAAGAAAAGCTTATAAGTGTCTATATAAAGTTACTAATAAAATGATTGAAATTACTAATGTCAAGGTTGATGAATTTGATACTAAGAATGGTGAAGAAAGCACTAGGGAATCGGAAGACTATCGTAGATTCACTTACATTGAATATCTAGAGCACCTACTGAAGCCATAGACTGTGTCAACTGGGCATCAAGAAAATAACACCGAGGAACAGGAAAGAGATACTGATGATCAGGAAGGAGCTACCAAGAAAGGGAATGAACCTGAATAGGATGAACAACAAAGAAGAGATCAAGTGCTAGAAATATTTGTCAGAAGACATCATCCTGAGAACCAAATCATTGGTGACAAGCAAGCTGGCATGCTGACAAGAAGTAAGTTAAGACAAGGTACATGCTTAGTTTGTGAATTTAAACCAAAATATGTTAAAGTTGCATTGGAGAATGAAGAATGGATAAATGAAATGAATGAAGAGATAGAACAGATATAGAAAAACAAGACATGGACTTTAGTACCTAGGCCTAAGGATAAGAACGTTATCAATACTAAATAGATTTTCAAAAATAAGTTGAATGAAAATGGAGAGGTTACAAGGAATAAAGTCAAACTAGTTTGCAAGGGGTATGCATAGGAGGAAGGAATAGATTATGGTGAAACCTTTGCACCTGTTGCTAGACTAGAAGGAGTTTGCATGTTACTAGCCTATGTAGCACATAAGAAGTTTAAATTTTATCAAATGGATGTTAAGTCTGCTTTTCTGAATGGGATACTAGAAGAGGAGGTCTAGATAGAACAACCAGAAGGGTTTGTTGATCCAGACAAGAAAGACATGGTACGTAGACTACACAAAACTTTATATGGTCTAAAGCAAGCACCTAGAGCTTGGTATGAAAGGCTGCATACTTATTTGTTAAGTATTGGTTTTGTTAGAGCTAGTGAAAACAACAATTTGTATATGAAAGGTGAGTCTAATGACACTATTTTGATTGCTGAAATATTTGTGGATGATATTATTTTTGGAGGACAAGATCATATCTTTAAATCATTTTTTGATGAGATGAGAAGAGTTTGAAATGTCTATGTTTGGAGAGATTAAGTTCTTTCTAGGCTTGCAGGTTATTCAACAGAATGATGGAATTTTCATCACACAATCCAAGTACATAAAGGAAGTACTGAGAACATTTGGCATGGAAGATGTTAAAGCATTTGGAACACCAATGATCATAGGCTACAAACTAACTAAAGATGATGAAACTATGGAGGTAAACCAAACACTGTACCGATCAATGATTGGTAAGTTGATGTATGTAGTACATAGTAGACCATACATTCCACATGATGTGGGGATAGTTGCTAGATGTTTTGCAAATCCTAAGGAGTTACACATGGTTGCTACAAAAAGAATCTTAAGATACCTGAAGAAAACTAAGGACTATGGATTATGGTATCCTAAGGAAGGGAAGTTTGAACTAAGAGTCTATACCGACGCAGATTGGGCTGGAAATATAGATGACAGAAAGAGTACCACTGGAGGAGCATTTTTCTTTGGTGAAAGACTTCTTACTTGGACAAGTAAAAAATAACCTTGTATTTCTCAGTCTACTACCAAAGCAGAGTATGATGTTGTTGCTACAAACTATTCAAATATTGCTTACATCAAGCAAGTGTTGGAAGGGATGAACGAGGTAATCACTAAGCTGGTGATTATATATTGTGACAACACAAGTGCAATAAACATTTCTAAGAATCTTGTAATGCACTCAAAGACCAAGCATATCTATATTAAGTATCACTACTTAAGAGAACAAGTATAGGAGAAGAAAGTTAAACCAGAATATGTTACATCAAAAGAGCAACTTGCTGACATATTTACCAAGCCTCTACCAAAGGAAAATTTTGAATACTTGATGAATAGACTTGGGGTCTGTCCCCTATCTACCGGTAACTAATGTGATCTAGAGGTTGCATCAGCCTAATCTTATCAGAAGATCATTCATGTTGATGCAACATAGCTCACACATTGGATTCTATCTAAGGTTGCGAAAGATTTGAGGAGTCAAAATAGAGATTTTCATATCGGTATACTGAGATACATAGATACATTGTATGCATTAGACAACAGAGAGTCACTTAGCTATTACAGAGTTGTATGTTTACTTTTCTTTGGCATTGTTTTCAAAGGGAGAGAAGTTTATGAAATATCAGACAAAGATTATTGTCAAAGGAAGAGCTGAAAGGAGAGATAAAATGAAGAAGTTAAGGAGAGATAATCTGAGAGATGCAAAGATCAAATCCGTAGAAGAAATTCTATATGGATAGCATTACATGTAATCATGTAACATAGTGATTAAACATATTAAGCTAGGGAGAGCTTACAATATTTCTTACATAGTTGTAGAATACATGTTTGGTATGTGTATGGTATATTTCATATTTCTTGAGTTTCCATCAATGCCAAAGGGAGAGATTGGTGAACTTCAAGTGATTAGAGATCACTGAGCACTAAATGGATATGTAAGATAATTAAATTAGTTTTTATGTTGCCATTGATGTCAACTAGTTTTGACAGTACTTATCATGTTAGTTGCAAATATCTAAACATCTGTAAAGAGGAGAGAAAAGATGAAGAACCGATATATCTACATGGAGGAAGATGGATATGACAAATGAGGATAAGGAATACTCTTGGCAACTTATTGATGAGTCTATGACTTCATATTATTGACTTGATTATGTTGCATTAATTTGTTATGAAGTTGGAAGCAAAATGTTACAAAGCAGTGTGGTTGGTTAATGAAGCATTCCAGTATACACTGTGCCAGTGTAGTGTATACCGAGCGACAGTATCAATTGAGCTTCTGTTTGCCGACACATTTCTTTGTCAACTGAGTATGGACAAAAGAACTAAATGATTAGTTTAGCAGATAGAAATTGATGAGTTGTAAAGTGTATGATTTCGAGGTGGAAGATAAAGTTTGTTATGAGATCAACAACTAACAAAATTTGAAGAAGATCTAAAGGATAGAAACAAAACATGTTACTAATACATCAGCTGAGGAAAGCGTAAGTAGCAAAATCAATGAAGGAGACTAAGCGGCAAAATCTGATGCATGAAAAGAAAATGGTTTACTTGTCTATTTAAGAGACATTGATTTCATTGTGAAAAGGATGCCATAGGAAGGAGACTGCAGAGATACCATGTGAAGATTGCTTCATGCTTGCTTGATCAAACTGGTTGAAGAAGAATTGAACTACAGAGTTAACCAAGTGTTAGAGAGCTTTTACTGAGGGATAGTAAGTTATTGAATGTTGATGAACTAAATAGAAATATTGATCAGAAGATTTGTATGGACTTATAATAGATCTAAACATCTACAAAGTCAAGTTGCATTGTAATTAGATCACCTACTATTTTCAGTTTAACCATTGTAAACAGATAAAATCTCTTAACCAAGTGGACTTGAAAGTCTTATGTCATTCATAGAATGTACATTGTTATCTTGTCAACCCCATAGTGAATGATGGTTGGACAATAACTATTAGTGTTAAATCCTCTAACAAGGTCACACCTTACAGTGTGTTTTGTAACCTTTAACAGGGTTGGCTCTTCAGCGCGCTCACTTCAGAAGAGTGAAAATATTTTGGGTTATCGGTCCTAGGTGGTTTTTCCCTTTATAGGGTTTCCACGTTAAATATTTTGTGTTATGTCTTTATGTGGTGATTGTTTGGCTATCATAATTTACATGTTGCATATCTAATTTGGTTAGTAATCTTTATGAGCAATTAATTGGTAATCGGTAAAGTCACAGACAATTTAGTATTTATTGTTTACCGAGCTACAGATTTAGCTGAATTTGTTTTAAGTGATACATTTTGTAATTGGGACTGTGGATAACTGATTCACCCCCCCCCCCCCCCCTCTCTTAGTTATTCTAAAAATTTTATGGTCATGAGATAGTTGTGGGGCTATATTTTTATCCCACATATGCAACTAAGTAGTTAGACAATTGTAATTCATTATGAATATTGTTATGACTATGTCTATTTTCTTGAATGAATGGAGCAAGGTTGGATTGGTTGGATGTTAGTTTGATGTGTTATTGATATAGGAGCATATCGGGTCCTTGGCAATACTATGTCACCAAAAATACATTTGAGTTTGTTTGTGTTTCTCGGTTCCTGCTTTGACTGAGTTGGTTCGGTGTTGCTCGGTTTCCTTTATTCGCCGGTGTTGGTCAGTTATCTCTCTAGTGCTTGGTGAATTTCCTGGCACTCGATGATGCTTGTCTGGTACTTGGTTGGCTTTGCTTACTGATGAGTTTCTTTTGAGTTTATGTTGAGGCTGACTTATGTACTTAATTTGGGTCATAGATTTAATGATGGTATCCATTATTAGGAAGTGTGCGGACCTAGATATAGTCATCCCTTCCATTGATTATTGATTTGAAGGTCGACTCAGTTCAATAGCCTCTTGTATAAATATAGTTATTTGGTTAGATTTTAGGAGGTCAATTTTTGATAAAAGTAAGAAGATAGAAGATTAGAGATTGTTCACAGATCCTTGCATGTTTGAGGACATCTGTAATTCATTGTAATATTTGACTTGAATCAGGAAGGCCTTACAACCTGGCATGTATGAATCAATTTGAAGATAATAAGAAAGATATTGCATTCTCTCTCTCATTGTTTTTTGTTGTTTCTTTCGCGTGTTGTTGAGAAAGGTGGATCTGTAGGGTGTTCCATTATTTGGCCCCTCCTAGTCCCTACCTACATTAGGTGGTATCAGAGTGAGGTGAGATCTAGATCTAGGTTTGTGAATCTAGATTTAAAATTTCTTTCTTGCAAAGCCCTAGTTGAATTGTTGTGGGGTAGCAGATTGTGATCTGACCTACAATTCTAGAGGGTTTTCAAGATGGTTCGTGGGAGGCGAGATGCAGATCCAAGATTGGTAGACATGTTGAGACAACTTGTTGCTAGATTAGAAGTTGTTGAAACAGCCCACAGAAGAGAAAGACATCTTGAAGATGTTAGTGATGATGAAATTGAGGTGGAACAAGGTGATGTAGAACCTACACCTATAATGGATCAAGGTGAAGAAAGATTTTTGAAGGCTTTGACAAGTCTAAAGTCTACACCACATTTTAATCCTCCTGAGTATGGTGGAAAACTGGATTCTGATGAATTGGTAGATTGGATCACTGAGATGGAAAAAAACTTTGAGTATGAAAATGTACCCAAGGAAAAGAAAGTGAAAATTGCAAGCACAAAGTTGAAAATTCATGCATCCTTATGGTGGGAACATCTGCAACTAGATAGAAAGAGGAAAGGTAAAGAAAAATCAAGGTATGGAGTAAACTGGTGAATAAATTGAAAGGAAAGTTCTCTTAGAAATGGGGAATACTGAGAGGGGGGTTGAATCAGTATTCTACAAAATTTTACTTTTGCCCAATTATGGATATAACAAATTATCTTTATTCGTGTATAATAGAGTAAACTAAAGAACATGCATAACAATAAAGAAAATGAGCTCATAACACATTATTTGTTCTCAAGGAAACCCTGGCCAAGGGAAAACCCTGGTGGGGGTGATACCCACAAAGATCCACTAATCAAAAGTATCATGTTAAGGATGTTGACCCTATTAGGAGCCTGTTACATACATATAGTGTCTTAGTCCTGATTAAGGGACTATACGCCTTGTTAGAAGCCTCAACCCTGCTAAGAGTTGGTAGTACTGATTATAAATGATTACAAGATGAGCCCACTTCCCAAACAAGTAATGTACAATGATTACTGATTACAAAATAGGGTAAGGTACATAACCTTATCCTACTTTCTTATCTTTCACAACTTTGCATCAATATCTTTCGCTTTATCATCTATCTCATTACAATACATGTCTTATGTATATTTTTCTTCGCATTACATATGCCTTACATTTCTACAAGTTATTAGGAATAATAACTTTTATAGTCGGCTTTACAAAATGTAAATCTTTACACAAAATACATATTTACCCAAGGGTTAACATCTAGGATGTCATCCCTTTATATTATTAAGACATTATTTTGGTAAACAAAATAATCCCTTAACTCTTTACCAATTCTGTCTTCTTCTCTGTCCTGTCAGCTTTAACACTATCTTTGGTAAAACTGCCATAACTTCTTCCATACATGTTGTACAGACTTGTGCTATCAGGTGAGTCTTCAATAGTCATCATAGTATCTATGTTCAAGTGCACAAGCAATTAAATTACTCCAATCGACATTGACAACAAAACTGTCTCGGGTTACACTCGGAAAATACTGCACATACTTAGACAATTTTGCTTTGCCCTCTGTCATATTTTCTCTCTGTCATATGTGGTCTTCATGTAGATTATATATTTCCATAATGAAAACATATAGATATCTAACTCAGCCAAATTTCCAACAATCTCGCCCTTTGTCATTAGTGGCAACATGTGACAAAATTGGCTAAGTCTCAAAACTTCAAAACTCAAAATTGTGGCCTTAACAAAAAAATATATTCGCTGTCCTTATAACTCCATAAATCTTATCTATATTATATACTCCCCCTAAGAATATACTACCTTTTCATACATGCATCAATTTTTTTCTATATATCTCTCCCCCTTTGACAACAATGATAAAAAAAGGGTGCCAAAAACTATGTTCAAAAAGTTATATACCTTGATTCAGAATTGCAAAGCCGGTAGGCTTGCAACACAATCTACAAAATTCACTTTAATTCTCTCTATCTCCTTCTCCCATGCCTTCTTAATGGAATCTACAATAGTAAGTAGTGCACACAATCCATAAGATGCAATCTCACATGCTTGAAGGTTTGCAAAACTAAACTTCTGAAAAGATGTCTTAGATGCAAGACATTCTTCCAACTATCCTTCAACAATGCTTATATTTATTAAAATGTGCTCTCTTAGAAGAGAAAATCTTTTCAATTTTTTGTCCTTTTCATCATTGAGAATCATTATTTCATCATTTACTTTGCTGATTCTTTTCTCAATATCCAATATCTTCACATTAGGGCCGGCTAAAAGATTTATCTCTGACTAAATTTCTCCTTCTTTAGCCTTAATCTTCTCAACTACTTTAGATACATGGTTTTCATATTTTGTACACTGAATGTACAAAGTTTTACCTCTGTTCAAATTCCTTCTCAAGTGTTTTATACAAACATCTAGATTGTTAATATCATTTCTGATATTCTGACTTATATCATGAAATATTTTGGCCTCATAGACTCCCTGAACCTTCACTTTAGCCATATCTGATAGGTTAGTGAACTCATTATCAAAAGCATTCATAACTTTCTTAGCTCTTTCCAGTGGGTTTGCTTCTGCTATCTGGTTAGTCACAACACTTTGTAACTTCTCTGTTATTTCTAGCAAAGATCCTTCAAGGATTTTCACTTTCTTGTTCTTTCCAATTATTTTGTTCAGTGATGTGATCAATTACATTTGATCATCATCATCAACCTCTTTCCCAAAGCTTTCAAATATTGATCCAATCTGTGATTTCTTTGCAATCTTAGGTGTAAGACTGATTTCCTCTTTGTTAGGGACTTCTTTCTGTCCTTGAATTTCTTTACTTGCTTGATTCTCTATTTTCTTTTCTTCCTCTTTCCTTGTTTCTTTCTTTCCTTCTCCACTAGATTTGTCATGTTCTTCTAGAGCCAAATTGTAAACAATGTTTTCAAGATTTTTAAAAGGATTATCATCACTATCCAATGTGATCTTATTTCCTTCCACATGCATTGACTCAACTTCAATGTTAATTGATGGTGGAGAGGGACTCCTCTGATGCTCAGCTTCCTCTACCTGTTTTGCTAGCTCTACTGCACTAGAGTGTTTTCCAACACTAGATGCCATTACCTTTACTATTGCTTTCTCTATTTCTTTGTTTATCTCTTCATAGTTTCCTCCCATTATCTGAATGGTTCTTTTCTTTTTTCTCAAATGGGTTCCAAGTTCTTTCATTATTTCTTTAAAATGATCTTCATCTTTGACATCACATAGTTTTCTCATAAGACTTTCTTTGATTTTATTGTCTTCTTCAGTTGCTCTCTTTTTCCTGTTAACTAGCTTCTCAAATAAATCATCAAGTATCTTAGCTTGAATTGTGTCAAACTTCTTATCTTCTAGGATCATATGTCTCACAACTAATTTCTCCAAATTCAATTTTTTTGAATAGTTATAAAGATCATAGTACTTGTTCATCTTAGAAAAATCTCCATCATGAATAATTTGTTCATTTACCTGCTCAATCTTTGGTTTCCATGTCTTCTTTTTCACTTGAATATCTTCATCATCTTTTATCTTTGCTATTTTCCTTTTTACTAGTGGCACTATTGTCTTCTGTCTCTTACCTGGTCCAGTAGCTATTTCTTTCACTCTTTTCCCTGGTGGAGTTGAAGATGATCTTGTAGATTTCCTAACTTCTTGTTCTTCTTTCTCTACTTTCACCTTATGTTGCAAATTTCCAGTTTCAACCGCTGATAGGGGTGGAACAGAAAAATCTTCCTTTTGTCCAATGTCTCTAATAGCTACTGATGTACTCTTTAAAATCATAAACTCTTGTTCTGTCATTCCTGTGTCCTTTAGAATCTTCTTAATTGTACTTTCTACTCTTTTCTTTGACTATTTTTCTTCTTGAATAGACTTTGCAAAGTTTAAGTTCTCCTCAAAAGTCCCAAATCTGTTGCTATGTATATCCAACTTGCTCTTAAGCAATCTATTCACATATTCTTCTACTTCAGTTTCAGAAATTTCATAGCCAAGAGGGTCTATGAACTCTATTCTAGGTTCAACTACTTCAATGAATGTAAAGTCAGTGTCAACCATAAAACATATCTCATTCTTATACTTTTCAACAATTGATTGAGGGATTCTTGATCTATTCTTCATCAAATTCTAAAATGTTTTAATCACCAAAACTGCACTCTTATTGACCTTGTCAATAAGATGTCTCCTAAATACTTGGTTGATTCTTTCCATTGTGGTCTTGTCATCATTCCAATCATCTCCAATTGTAAATGGAAATATTCTTAACAAATGGAAAAACATATAAGTGATCAATGATGAGAATCTAAATTGGGAGTTCTTAGTCTTCTTTATCTTCTCCAAGTTCTCAAATAACTATATTCTCAAGATTTCACACATGTCTACTTGTATTTTGTCAACAAACATCAAATAGGTTGCATGAATCATTCCAACTACTATGTCATCTTCTCTTGAATTAGCACAAAATTTAGCTGTAAGGATCTTGCACAAATACCTAACATCATCCTATTGTATCTTGCTAATCACTATGCCTCTACCATTGTAAGATGATGTAGTGTTGTCCAATGTAGTTTTCTTCACATTCTTTGCATTAAACGGTATGACTCCAAATTTAGACAAACCAGTTACTTCATGAATTATGTTTGTTGTAATGTCTATCACTCTGTCATCTAACCAAAACTTTCCATTATGTATTCTGCTCAAAATTATATTAGTGCATTCTTCATCATCAAATTCATACTATAAAGAATACCTTATGATTTCATTATCCTTCAAATCTTCAAACCCTACTCTCAATCACATATCCTAATAGTAAAGCTTCTCATACTCTTTAGTAAAATCATTATCACTCATGGTTTCAAGTTTACATCCCAAATAGCTTCTAATATTCTCTAAATGTAGAACTCCATCTAGTACAGATGATAAAGCCAATTTAGGGCCTTCTTCCAAGGGTTCTACTAGTTCCCTTTTAGTATTAGATCTGATTTTATCTCTTACATTTTGAATAAATGAAACATCCATATCTTTTACAAATTCTCTAACTGACTGATAGATTTGCTTAGTAAAATACCTCAATTTAACAATTTAGGGTTTGCGTAGATCCGACATGAAATTATTTCACCAAATCCTTGCAAACTACTTCAAATCACTACTCCTTTGATATCCTTAACACTTGTATTCTCTTTAATGATCAAATAATACCGATCATAACCTTTTAACCTTTCAATCTCACAAGATTCTGACATCTCATTCAATTCTTTAGCTACTTCTTTCCAAAAAGTTGTTCCTACTTACATGCAAAAATTAAAACTTCTTGCGATCTCACATAACATCATATTATCTTATGCGCTCTTAACCATAGTATCACCACATCATATACTACCTTGCATCAATTGCGCAAGACTCAATTCATCCTATACTAACTTCTACACTATCCTAAGTTCCTATTCTACTATATTTTTTCATGAATTAAGTACTTTGAGATGGGTTAGATAGAGATTCACTCTTACCATTAGATACTTCACCTTTCTGATTACCTTCAGTGCTAAATGTGTCTCCTTGATCTGTGGCTTTAATAAACTTCACTTCTTCTGAATTACTATAGCAACCTCCATGATTGTTGCTTGCATTTTCATTTCTCCTTGCATGAATTCTAGGGTTAGGGTTTATCATGTTATTCATCCTACCAAACCTTGTTGTATGACCAAATTTTTTGCATATCTGACAAACTACTCTGTTGTTTCCATATCTTGGTCCAGTTTGGTTGATTTGTGATCTACAATTCATGGCAATGTGTCCAACCTTGTTGCATCTAGAACATAAAACTGCATTTCTTCTGTTCATATCTTGAGTAGGTTTCTTATCTGCATGGTTAGTATCTCTAAACATTCTACTACTATTATTATTCTCATTAAATATAGGCTTCCTACATTCAATAGCTCTATGTCCAAAACCATGACAATTATAAGAATAACCATTAAGAGGTTTAAATTGATTACTTGTACAATCTTTCTTCATATGACCAAAAGTATTACATGCAAAACATCTACCTTTAAATTATCTCTACATACCTTTAGGTGATTCTTCTTGTTTAGGTGGTTCTTCTTCTTTAGGTGTATCTTTAGATTTGTCAACTTCATCATATTTCTTTTATTCTATGTTTTCAGAAACTTTCAGATCTGGTTCCTTGCTTTCTTCACTCTCTTTGGATGAGTTAAATCCAAGACTAGTTTTATCATAGAATGGATTTTGATAAGACATTTGTTCATCAATCTTCTCACTAGTAGAATATAGCTTCTCAAGTTGTTTCTTAGACTGAGTCAATTCACCTTTCACAATAGTATTGTATTTTTCAAGTTCAGCATACTGCAATTTGGTTTTCTCAAGTTCAGATGTCACTTTACAAAGTTTAGATTTCAGATCTTCTTTCTCAGATTTCAGATTTTCATTCTTCGATTTCAGATTTTCATTCTCAGATTTCAAATTTTCTTCATTCTTTCTATTTCCATCTTTCAAACTCAACTTTAGATTTACTATCTTTAGTTCATGTTTAAGGATCCCATTTTCTTTTTCCAGATTATCATCACAATCTTAAACTTGAATTGTAGATTCTTTTTTTGATTTTTGTTCCTCCAACTTTTCAATGAGGTTCTTTGCATCATCATATTTTCCTTTCAGAGTATCTCTTTCTTCAGTAAGTAGATCAATCTATTCAAGAGCTTCTTCAAGATTCTTCTGTAGCTGATCCATATCCATAGAGATCTTACTCAAGTTGCTAGGCTTTTTCTGAATGACTATTTTCTGAGTAACTAAGCTCTGATACCAATTGTTAGAAATAGGGAATACTGAGAGGGTGGAGTGAATCAGTATTCTCCAAACTTTTACTTTTGCCCAATTATGGATATAACATATTATCTTTATGCTTGCATAATAGAGTAAACTAAAGAACATGTATAACAATAAAGCAAATGAACTCATAACACATTATTATTTCTTGAGGAAACCCTGGCCAAGGGAAAACCCCAGTGGGGATGATACCCACAAAGATCCACTAATCAAAACTATCCTATTAAGGATGTTGACCTTGTTAGGAGCTTGTTACATGCATATAGTGTCTCAGTCCTGATTAAGGGACTATAGGCCTTGTGAGAAGTCTCAACCCTGTTAAGAGTTGGTAGTACTGATTACAAAAGATTACAAGATAAGCCCACTGCCCAAACAAGTAATGTACAATGATTACTAATTACAAAATAGGTTAAGGTACATAACCTTATACTGCTTTCTTGTCTTTCACAACTTTGCATCAATATCTTTTTCTATATCATCTATCTCATTACAATACATGTCTTATGTATATTTTTCTTTGCATTCCATACAAGTTATTAGGAATAATAACTTTTACAGTCGGCTTTACAAAACATAAAGCTTTACACAAAATACATATTTACCTAAGGGTTAACATCTAGGATGTCATCCCTTTATATTATTAAGACATTATTTTGATAAACAAAATAATCCCTTAACTCTTTACCAATTTTGTCTTCTTCTCTATCCTGTCAACTTTAACACTATCTTTGGTAAAATTTCCATAACTTCTTCCGTACATGTCATATAGACTTGTGCTATCAAGTGATTCTTCAATAGTCATCATAGAATCTATGTTCAAGTGCACAAGCATTGAACTTACTCCAATCGACATCGCCAATCAAAACTGTCTCGGGTTACACTGGAAAAATACTGCAAATACTTAGATAATTTTGCTTTGTGCTCTTTCATACTTGCTCTCTATCATATGTGATTTTCATGTAGATTATATGTTTCCATAATGACAACATCTAGATATCTAACTTAGCCAAATTGCCAACAAGTTCTTAGCTTGTGATTATCAGATTATCATAGTTAGGTGAATGCAAAGTCTAAGGGCAAAAGATAGATCGGTAAAGGAATACATTGAGGAATTCTATAGATTAGATATCAGATTTGGACATGATGAAGATGACATGGAAATAATTTCTAGATACCTAAATGGTTTGAGAGTTTCCATCCAAGAATAAATTAGTTTCATCAAATTGGAGAACATTGAAGAGGCTTATCAATTTGCATTCAAAGATGAGGATAAATTGAACAAGAGACATGAGAAAAGACAAAGAGTTAGAGGTGGTAGATTCCCTAGAGGAAGAGGTAGATCCCATGGTGAAAATAGTAGATCTGAACTAGAAAAGATGACTCTAGATAAAGGCAAGACCAAGTGGAAAAGTGAAAGTTCATCTAGAGGCAGAAGCAGTAACTACCGAGGTGGTTATAACAGAGGAAGTTTCTGAGGAACTTGTTACAATTATGGAGAAGAAGAACATAGATCTTTTGAATGTACACATGCAAGTAAGAAGGCTGGTAATAGTAGAAGTGCTTTGGTGCAAGAAGAGTCACCGAATGAACCTGAGAAGGAAAATAACTTGATGGTAAGGAGAGCACTATGTAATGAAAGTAAAAAGGAAGATCTGGTAAGGAAAATTTTGTTCAAGACTCGATGTAGAGTTTCTGACAAAGTTTGGAAGGTAATCATTGACAGTGGTAGTTGTTATCACTAAGGATTCCACCCAATTCACTAAGTATAAAACCCAACAATCCTATGAAACATGGGACTACTCTTAGGTTGTGGGTAACCTATCCAAGAGTAGACCACTGGATTAGCGGCTGGCTACCCCTTGAATCACTTTAAAATTGAATAACTTTAGGAGGAAAGGGAGAAAGTGCATGAAGCAAATAATCCAAAACTAAATTAAAAAACTAGGTGATCCACCAAATTTGAAAGAAGATCCACAACCGAATTAAGCTTACTGCATTAGTTAAAAACCAAACTGCACTTCACAACTTGATCTACCACCTTAAAACTCTTTAAAAATAACAAGCTACTTGAAACACAGAGAAAGGAAAAAGTTTCCACAACCTTGATACCAGTTTGTACACAAATTAACACTACAAAGCCAAGACAAATTTTTGGATATTTAATCGAATCAACATGCAAAATAAGGATAAAATAACATCACAATAATCCTTCACGAGATTCAATATGAAAAACTCCAAAATGTAGCGAATACGAAGGATCAATTTGTATTGCTGAAAATAAGCTAAGTACAAGATGCGTCTCTTAGAGCTACAACACTCATATCAAAGAGAAAAGTGAAGAGCTCCCCTCAATCACACAAGTGAGAGGTATATAAAATGAGGTAAAAAGATTAGCATTAAAGCCACCTCAACCTAGGAATGGAAAAAAACTAAAAATAGGCCCATGAAGATGCCTCCTAAATTTGAATGCCAAATTCTCAAGTTTATAGGGGATAGTAAAAAAAACTGACTCCTAGAATAGATGGTCAAATAGAGACCACTCTGACCCCCTAAGTCATGTACTAATAGTATTTTGAAGATGGTTTATAAAATACCAACGTCAGAATTTACAATAATATTCTGCAATGACTTCACATTTAAAACCCCATCCCACTATGACACAAAATCTAGATTTAATTGTAATTTTAAAATAATCTCAACCCATAATGGGTAAACATATTTTAAAATATTTACATTAAAAAAAATCCACCTATGCCTAAAACATGGATTAAACCTTTTATTACCCTAAGTTAATAAATGACTCTCAACCCAATTAAGGGGAAAGTACATTTAATAACCTATTAGATAAAACCCATGCCTTGCAAGAATACAAAGCATAAGAGAAAATAAAACCTCAACCCTAAAAAGGGGAGCAAAAAATTAAAAAATCATTTATATCAAAACCCCTCTTCACAAAAAAAAACCACTGGCATTTGAACTTCCTCATTTGGCAATTGGCAAGTTTACTTTCTTACTGACACCTCTGCACTTGATCTTCAAGTTCGGCTTTAGAAATAGCCAGCTGTGGCACCATGAAGTCGAGGGAAATGTTTATAGCATCTCTTTGTTTTTTAATTTGAAATTGTTGTCTCTGTATTTCAATTCACTAGCTTGTGCCCTAATCGAGGCTGAGGGCATCACTTGTTAATGTTTCACTTAATGGTCGTGTGCCCTTGACTCTCAGGTATATGTATTTGTTCACTGCTTACATGTTTATTATATTTTATGGCCCGTGAACCTAGGGCATTTGATAATTATTTATGAGACACCATGAATCATACATGCCTGGCTTTAACGATGGTTTTGAATCTGGGCATTGTGTATCATTATCGATGCTTTGGTGTCATTGAAAGTTGGGATGCTTGTTGATTGTGGTGCCCATGTTCAAGCTATGACATCATTTGTGACCCATGGGCTATGAGCTCATCTGGTTCACTGTTGTGGATTCCATGCACCAATGTCTATGATTGTAAATATGTTTTATATGCCACTTCTCCTCTACATTTCGTAACCTCTTGTCATTGCATTGCTTATATCTCTTCACACATACCCCTAGGGCACTATTCCTAATACTTACTGGCATTTATAGTTTCAAATGCTTGGCACGTTTATTGCATTATGTTTAAAGAGGGCACTGTGAGCCATTTTTTTCAGCTCACGGGCTGCTATACATGTTCTATTGTGTTGTAGAACATCACATGTTTATTGATCATTTTTTCTACTTCCTGTATTCCCTTCTAACTAAAGTTAGCCTGTGAGATACCTACAGGGCATCTATTGCTCATTTCCTTACTGATGTCTTGAGCCCCTCCAAGATAGGGCATCATACGATTGTTGTTTGGATTCACGACATCATTTTTTTCATTTAAATAGATACCCAATTTATTTTGGAACATGAGGGCATCATTGATATGGAAACACCAAACCCTTACCCATGCCCTATGTCATTTTCCATTGGCATGTTGTTTATTGATAATCTTGACCTATACCTATTTCTTGTTGTTGCATTTTCATGGCATGCAATGCCTTCATAATGCCAGTCTGTGATGATTTGGCTTGTGGTTGCCAATGTGTTTGTCTCATTAAAATGGTTAAAGCTCATGGGGATTAGACTTCACATTGACATGTTCACTATTTAGATCAAACATCTTTGCAACTTCCTTTACTAGTGATTAATGTACTTCTCGATCCGTGAGCAGGATTGGAAGTTTGCATTATTAATAGTCCATGAGCTTGAGTATTATGCGGTGCTACAGACTATTAATCGATATTGTTATTGGTGTTGATGCATGACTGTATTACTGTGATACTCCCATGTGAACTTTGATGCCACAGACTTAGCTAGTGTTGATTTCATTGTTTACTTCACATCAACTCAAGCTCGAAAACCCATTCTTTACTTGGTCACTACCTTGGGAGCTCGTGCACTATAGAGAAAAGATCTCATCAGTCTGATGCACTATGAGATCAACATGTTGATTCTTTTCATCACCGATTTGTATTTGATTCTTGACATGAATGCTGTCACTGTTATTTGTAATGATGGAAACCGAGAGCCATAAGAATGTTTGACTTACACTCCTTCAATTTTTTGGTGCTCATAGCTCATCTAACAATGCCATTATGTATTTTACTTCTCATGTTGATCTAGCCCACTGGTGTTGTCTATTGCTTACATAGTTTATATTTGTTTATTATGTCCATTTGCAGCAATTGAATGCATCACTGTTAGAATACCCTTGCTATCATTAACTACTAGTTTATGTACCTCTAGAGACCCATGATCTTTGTACTTGTATTGCTAATGTGACACCATTGTTTATAATTCACCACTGCTACTATCCTTTATTTCACTATATGTTTACTTTAAGGTTGCTCCATTGCATGAGACTCAAACCTCTCTATTACTGTAGCTACTTTGTTACTGTAGCTACCTTCTAAATGCATATTTGATGCTCTTATTCTCTATTTTGATATTTATTTGATGAGTCTCTCTTGAATCTGCCAATGCCTCTTTGACCATGCTCCACTTGATTTTCCTTTGTGATTCTTGAGTGTCCTAGTGATACTACATCATCTAGTTGTTTCCTTGGTGATCATTGGTGTTCTTGATGTAGCCACTTCCATGGAAATTTGAGGTTTTCCTAGCATTGACTACATCATAGGTCAAGGTCATTCATTTGGATCCTAGCATCTAGTCATTGTTGTTGTTCAGATAATCATGTAGCTTTGAAGATGGTCTCTGATACGAATACCATCTTCTTAGCTCCTTGATTATCTGAATAAGGAAAACAACATTGAATCAACTTCTTCTGTATCTACACATGGAACAAACAAGTTAGTGAAAAATATGGTGTCTCTTTTATTTCGAGAGCCTCCTTGATGCACATGCCTTGAGCATAGCCCTTGTTAGAGGTGTATGACTGAGTACATATATGCATGCTTGTAAATACTATGACACCATACATTGCTTAGATCCATTGGATGTAACCCCATTTCATTTTCTCTTCTTGCGGGTTCTAGACCACAGGAGCTTTCTAGACAAGACTGGATCCAAACTTCAATACCAAGAAATTTTTGGCACCCTAGTATTTATGTTTTTTCCTTATTTCATGTATATCTACACTCATTTATGCAATTCTAGCAATGGCTATGCTCATGGCCTATGTGAGCCTGGATAAATGGTCTACTCAGTTCTTTTCCCTTTTGTACAACACATTTAAAACATTGGTACATACATGTAATGATTAGATGTAGATCATTTCCTTTTCTCTTTTATGCACCTTACAATGAAATGAACAAAAATTTAAGAAAGACCACTAATAATTCAAACTAGGGTGCAGTAGTCTCACTTAGTAACTAGGCCTCCAAAAATGAGTAAAATATTGATAACATTCTGGCGACCTCTCGTTGAGTGCTTGCCTACTAAGCATCCTGACCAATTTTCTTGTAATACATTGAGCATAGAGTCTCATAAGCCTCAAAACTTAACTTAGCCTTAAATCAAACAACTCCTTCTTGCTAACAAAACCACTAACTATCAGAGACAGACAGCTCTGGCTTATTGCTAACCTGAACCAAACTAAAAACTAAACTAAAAGCAAACTGAAAGCAACACTGAAAGAAAACTTGTGCTGAGGCACTTAGGAAACACAAAAAATTGAAACTTCTAACTTACTAATGTACAGGGTAGAACATGACCTCAAAAACAAGCTTTGAGGTGAATCCCATTCACTGGAATAGGAAACTCCTCTCCATCCATATTAGCCAATTGAAAATCATTATGGGCCTTGCATTTAACAACCATGAAGGGTCCACTCCATATGACATCAAATTTAGGATGCCTTCCAAGTTTATGTTTTGATTCATCCCATTTAAGGACAAGGTCTCCTTCCTTAAAAACCTTAGGTATGGCCCTTTTATCAAAGGTCTTCTTCATCTGAGAATGATGAGCTTTCAAGTTCTTTGGTGCTAGTCTCCTTGTCTCTTCAAGTTCAACTAACTCAGCAAGCCTAACTTTCATAGTATCTTCTTTCATCAGATCAATCTCCTTGATTAAGATCAAAGTAGGCAACTCAGTAGACAAATGAATCCTAGCTTCTTTCCCATAAACAAGTGTGTAAGGAGACTTACCTACAGACCCCTTAGGTGTTATTATATTTTCCCATAAGGCCAACTTTAACTTGTTGTTCCAACCCCTCTGGTTTCCTTCTATAGTCCTTTTGATGATTCTCAGCAAGTTCTTGTTTGTTGATTCTTCCTGAGCATTACCTTGAGGATAATAGTTGGATGAGGTGCTTAGGAAAATATTGTACCTTAATGCCCATTCTGAGATTCTCATTCCAAGAAATTCCATAGCATTGTTTGAAATGATAGTCTAGAGTGTCAAACCTAGACACAATGTCTTGGTAGAAATTTAGGATAGAGGTCTCATTTGCTTCCTTCAATGATACAGCCTCTGTCCATTTGGTAAAATAATCTGTAGCAATAAGTATCCATTTATGGCTAGCACTGGATGGAGGGTTAATAGGTCCAATGAAGTCCAACCTCCATTTAGAGAAGGGCTGCTCCACTTTAATGGGATGCAATGGGAGGGCTGCCAACTTATGTTTTCCAACAAACAAAGCACAGTTCTTGCACTTTCTTACCGAATCAAATGCATCCTTGTATAGGATGGGCCAATAGTACCCTGATCTCAAGAACTTCATATCAGTTCTTTTGGCTGCAAAGTGTCCTATAGGACTTCCATCATGAAACTCCTCTAATATTCTGTCTACTTGGCTGGTTTCAACATATCTTATTAGGACACCACTATAATCCCTTCTATACAAAATATCATCCAAAATGATAAATGGGATGGCTTGGAGTCTAAAGTACCTCCTTTTTCTCCTGTCAAGGCCTTGAGGGAATTGACCAGTTGAGAGATAATCTTTCATCTCTATTGTCCAGCTTGCATTCTATTATGCATCTTGGTTTATCAAGATAACCTCTCCTTCTTGCTAGCTTTTGTCTATCCTACCTTCATTCATCTACTCACACAGCCCTTTTCCCCTAATCAACTTAGTCACCTTGATCTGGATCTCATATTCCATGACCTTGGTGATCTAACCAGCCCTCTTGTGGCTCAGGTCCTTATTTAGAAGGAAATCCTTTATGCAAGGGTGAACAACCATTAAGTGCACTATGTTGTTGGATAGCAAGTGCTTGAATTTTTTCAAGATCCTCACTATTGCTAAGACATGTTTCTCTATGGGAGTGTAATTTAGTTCATATCCATCTAGAACTTGGCTGTAAAAAGCTACTAGCTGCTCCTGTTTCTCAGTATTCTACTAGACTAACATGATAGAGATACTATTAGTGTCCCCAAAAGCATATAGAATAAAATCTCTAGAAAAATTAGGGTTTACCAGAGTAGGAGCAAAATAAATTGCTTCCTTGATCTCTTCAAAACATTTCTTTCCTTCATTTGTCTAATGGAAAGATGAATTCTTCTTCAGCATCTGGGTCATAGGCTTTAGTAGTACTGCAACATTAGGGATGAACCTTCTCAAGAAGTTGATTCTCCCAAGGAAACTCTATAGCCCCTTTTTGTGTGCTAGCAAGGGTAGTGCCATGATGGCCTTTATCCTCTCAGGATCGATTGTTGTTCATTGCTTAGAGACAATGTGCCCTAGCAATCTACCTTCATGGACAACAAAGATACATTTTTTAGGATTCAATGAAACTCCAAATTCTCTACACCTTTCAAAAATTTTCCTTAGATGAACCAAGTGATCATTAGTATTTCTTGAAAAGATAGTTATATCATCTAAATAGACTAGAACAAACTTGTTCATCAAACCAGAGAATGCCATCTCCATAGATTTCTGAAATGTAGCACCAATGTTAGACAACCCAAAAAGGCATCTTCATGTATGACATGGTGCCCCAGTTGGTGGTGAAGGCTATTTTATATTGGTCTTCCTCTCTTACTAGGACCTGGTTATAGCTAGAAAATCCATCTAGCAAAGAAAATTTGTCAGACCCTGAGACATACTGTAATATTTGTTCCATGGAGGGCAACAGATGGTGGTCTTTGAGTGAGGCTCTGTTGAGGTCTCTGAAATCCACACATAACCAGATTTCACCATTATTTTTTCTAATAGGCACTAGATTGGAGACCCAAGAGGTTTGTTTAATGGGAAAGATAATATTAGCCTCAATCATTTTCCTCAACTCTATTTTCATCAAAACTTCTAGTTTAGGATTGGTCTATGTTTCTATCTTACTGATTTGGCATGGGTTTCTAGCTCAATGGTGTGCTGGGCTAAGTAGGGGTCAAATCCTTTCAGATCATAATACTCCCAATAAAAAACATAATTAAACTCTTGACATAATGAGATAAAGGCCTGCCTTTCTGGCTGAGTACATACCTTTCCCAGTTTGAGAGACTTGTCCTTGAAAATCTCTACAAGCTAGTAATGTTCCTCTTTGACTGTCATGTTGGCCTTGTCTCCTCTGAGCTGGTCATCAGAGTTAAGAATGGACTCAAGGGTGACTAGTCCCTTGGGTAACTTGTTAGTTTTCAACTGTAACATCTGGTCATTATAGTGGTGAGCAAGCTTATTCTAATTAACCTTAGAGAATTCAGCTTCTTCTATCAAAAAATTGAAAATTTGTTCATCATTTTCAAAGACTTGCCAACTCACCTGATTTTCTAGTATTGAGGGTCTCACAAGGACTCTCACATGCTACATTTCAGTGCTTGTGACCTCCTTTGGGATATCATATTCTTCTCCCATGGCAGCCATCTTGTCTTCTTGTTTGTTCTGGTCTCTTGGGACAGCAACCAAATTAAAAGCACAAAAATCTTCTATTAAATCCCAACCCTGTGCTTATACATTTTGAGTGTCTCATTTTTAGTGATATTAGTGCCACAAATCTGATTAACCACTAACTCACTATCACCTATAACTTTTAGACACTTTATTCCTCTTTGTCTAGCCCATTCTAAACCATGAATCAAAGCCTCATACTCTGATGTATTGTTAGTATAGCTGAAAGAAAAATGAACAGAAGAGTAGTACCTTTGTCCTTTTAGAGAAATTAGAATAGCTCCTCCTCCTGAACTGATTCTGCTTTTGGCACCATCAAAGAACAACTGCCATAGCTCACTGTTCTAATTTTTAGAATGCTCCTCTTCTTTCTTCATCAAATCCAAAATTACTACACCCTCCTCATGAATGATATACATCTCAATACCATAAATCTCCATGTTTCTAAAAGGATTATCTTCTAAATCTCTTTCAGCCCATTCATCTAGGACAATATCAGGAATGTTTCTGATAGTGGTCTCAGCTTTAGAATCAATAGGATCTTTCTCATGGAACATCTGATTGGCATTTATAGGGCTAGGGCTATAAGGTTCAGTGTGGTTATTTTTAAAAGCTTCAGACTTGATTCTACCCTTAGTCCCATATCTGGTTTTGAAGTATAAATGAGACCAATCAGCTGAGAGGTATCCCCCCAAACCTAGCAATGAAATCTCTGCTTAGACAAAGAGCAAAGTGGGGAGTTAGATCTATGACATAGACATGCTGGGGAATAGAGAAGTTTGGACATTCATGTAAAGTGAGACTCGGGTCTTTAATGACTCCAATGGTGCTAACTGATGACCCATCCAACTAAACAACATGCCTATCTATAGGCTCATAAGACAATCCTAGGAGGTCTACTAGTTGTTTAGAAATTATGGAACTAATGGCCCCTGAGTCTATCATGCAATTATGAACCAAAAATTTCCCAACAACAAGAGTAACATAGAAAGGAGGGAGTTTAACCTGTGGTGCAATGATGGGCTGCAAGCTAGCTTCTTCAATTTGCTACTCCTTTTGAGGTGTTTCAGCCACCAGGATTCTAGGTTGTTCTGAACCAACTTCTTCATTTGATGATATCTTAGCCAAAGCACTAAGCATCAACTCCCTTTGTCTAGTAATTTCCAAAGTGTCCATCATGGGCACACTTATGGAGGTCTTCTTCATCTGTTCAATGATATTGAAAGCTCCCAAGTTCACTTTAGGCTGCCCTTTTGCTGCATTAGTCTCCGGTACTATAGATGCTAACTGTGTTGCTGCCTTGGTTGGTTCCTTAACTTATTTTGACTAATTTTGGACCTGAGTATGAACCATCTTGGGTTGTGGAGTCACAATAGGAGCTTGCTGACTAGTAGAGGCCACTTGCTCAACCTCCAAATTTTTCTTCTTAGACCTTGTGTTGGCTGCAACTGGAACATAGTTATGGTTGTCATTTGGGAGAAAATTTACCCCGAAAAAATCCTCCTTCTGAAAGTTAACAAGTGCCACCTTAGGTGTCTGTAGCTTGCTTAGGGTAGCAGCTTGACCTTTCTAGATCTCTAGTTCATGAGTCATCTCCTATGATATCATGACATTGTTTGACACCATGAGGGCTTGGCCATAGCCACTGGGACATATCCCTTGGATGTGTTGTTGATTGCATGGGTAGCTCCATTGATATTCCTAAGCCATATTGTTCTAAGCTACAGGAACCAACTCTCTAGAGGTGCTAGGAATGTTAGGATTGTAGGGCTAACTAGCTTTCTAATTGTAATTTCTTGCTTGCCCTTCCTGGTCTGATTGGTATTGGGGCCTATTTTGTTGATACTAAGCTTGGTAAGGTTGTTGATAAGGTTGTTGATAAGGCTGAAATTGTTGTTTTTTAAGGTTGACCAGTTCATTGGAAACATACTGCAAGGTCTTCTTGATGTCTTTTAGATCTTGGGACTGGTCAACAAATGGAATGACAGCCTACTAGGGAGGAGCTGGGAGAGGTGGAATAGATGCCAAGGCTGGAATTGCTTCAGGAACAAGATGAAGCTCAGGGAAAATAGGCATTGGAGGCCTTGGGGCTATTTTTCCTGCTTGTATTAGGCCATTTTCAGCTCTTATGGAAAGATCATATGCTGCTGGTAAGTTATTCCCTCCCATAGATTGAATCATAACAGAGATATCACTATTGAGGGCTCTTAGATAGTATAAGAAAGCATGCTGGCTTGATGGTCTAACTATAGCCGATATTCTATTCCATGTCCTAAGGAATCTAAAATCAAAATCTATCATATACTCCCAGGGGGCCCTTTTAATGGTGGTCTAGTGTTCAACTAGAGAAAGATGGTTGGACTTGTCTTCAAACTGCTTAGTTAAGGCTTGTCCCAACTCATCCCAGCTAGAAATGGAGCCGACTGCTAAACCTGTAAACCATTGTAAGGCCTTGCCTTTAAGGGATGCTACTAATAACCTCACAGCTACATTGTCCTAGGTTATATTGTGGAGGGCACAGAGGGATGCAACATCTCTTATGTGCTCAATAGTGGAGGTTTGATCCTCTCCTGTAAAGATAGGTAGGCTCTTAAGGGCTGATATAGGTATGTCATTATGCTGCTGCAAATTTAAGGGGCTACCTTGATTGAAGGCTACAAAAGGATGATTTATGGCTATTGGAGGATTAAGGGGAGCTTGAACTGTTGGTTTTTCTTGCATAGGCTAAATTACTTGTATTGGCTAGATTGGAGGAGTTCTTGTAGGAATACAAGCGGGATTAGGAGTGGGATTTGCAAATTGGGATGCACTAGTTTGGGCTACTTTAGGCCTTTTCTTGATAGGTGGTAGCTTTGCATAAACAAAAGGATTCTTACTCTGCTTGGTTGGAATCCCACTCATAAGCTTAAGTGTTGATGTGCATGAAACAAGATTAGAGTCACCAGGTATGATATCAAAACATAGTCACTACTCATACCCAACAATAACCCGCATGTAAAATTCTTAGAAAATTGACTCCACTGAGTCTTTTGTCCCACCAGGCATGCCAAAAACTATTGTCACTAAGGATTGCACCCAATTTGCTAAGTATAAAACCCAGCAATCCTATGAAACATGGGACTACTCTCAGGCTGTGGGTAACCTATCTGAGAGTAGACCTTTAGATTAGGGGACAGCTTCCCCTTGGATCACTTTAAAACTAACTAACTTTATGAGGAAAGGGAGAAAGTGCATGAAGCAAATAATCTGAAACTGACTTAAAAAAATAGGTGATCCACTGAATTTGAAAGGAGATCCACAACCAAATTAAGCTTACTACATCAGTTAAAAACTAAACTGCACTTCACAACTTGATCTACCACCTTAAAACTCTTTAAAAATAACAAGCTACTTGAAACATAGAGAAAGGAAAAAGTTTCCACAACCCTGATTCCAATTTGTACACAAATTAACACTACAGAGCCAAGACAAATTTATGGATATTTAATTGAATCAACATGCATATTAAGGATAAAATAACATCACAATAATCCTACATGAGATTCAATATGAAAAAATCCAAAATGTAGGGAACAAGAAGGATCAATTTGTATTGTTGAAAAGAAGTTAAGTACAAGATGTGTCTCTTAGAGCTACAACACTCATATCAGAGAGAAAAGTGAAGATCTCCCCTCAATCACACAAGTGAGAGGTATATAAAATGAGGTAAAAGGATCAGCATTAAAGCCACCTCAACCTAGGAATGGAAAAAAACTCAAAATAGGCCCATGAAGATGCCTCATAAACTCGGATGCCAAATTCTTTAGTTTATAGGGGGTAGTAAAAAAAATTGACTCCTAGAATATATGGTCAAATGGAGACCATTCTGACCCCCAAAGTCATGCACTAATAGTGTTCTGACGATGGTTTATAAAATACCAACATCAGAATTTACAATAATATTCTACAATGACTTCACATTTAAAACCCCATCCCACTATGACACAAAATGTGGATTTAATTGTAATTTTAAAATAATCTCAACCCATAATGGGGAAACATATTTTAAAATATTTACATTAAAAAAAAATCCACCTATGCCTAAAACATGGATTAAACCTTTTCTTACCCTAAGTTAATAAATGACTCTCAACCCAATTAAGGGGAAAGTACATTTAATAACCTATCATATAAAACCCATGCCTTGCAAGAATACAAAGCATAATAGAAAATAAAACCTCAACCCTAAAAAGGGGAGAAAAAAATTTAAAAATCATTATATCAAAACCCCTCTTCACAAAAACAAAACCATTGGCATTCGAACTTCCTCATTCAGCAATTGGCAAGTTTCCTTTCTCACTGACACCTATGCACTTGATCTTAAAGTTTTACTTTAGAAACAACCAGTTGTGGTACCATGAAGTCAAGGTAGGCACTTATTTTAGCATTCTATTTTAAATTTCATGTTACCCCTCCTCTGAAACTCGAGGGCAATGTTTATAGAATCTCTCTATTTTTTAATTTGAAATTGTTGTTTCTATATTTTGATTCACTAGCTTATGCCCCGATTTGAGGCCAAGGGCATCACTTGTTAATGTTTCACTTAATGGTCGTGTGCCCTTGAGTCTCAGGCATATGCATTTGTTCACTGCTTACATGTTTGTTATATTTTATGGCCCGTGAACCTAGGACATTTGATACTTATTTATGAGACACCGTGAATCATACATGCCTGGTTTTAATGGTGGTTTTGAATCTGGGCATTGTGTATTGTTATCGATGCTTTGGTGCCATTAAAAGTTGGGATGCTTGTTGACTATGGCACCTGTGTTCAAGATGTGACATCATTTTACTGTCAATGTTCACTGTTTGTGACCCGTGGGCTATGAGCTCATCTGGTTCACTGTTGTGGATTCCAAGCACCAATGTCTATGACTGTAAATATATTTTATATGCCATGGCTCCTCTACATTTCGTAACCTTTTATCATTGCATTGCTTATGTCTCTTCACACATACCCCTGCAGCTTGGTTCCTAATACTTACTAGCATTTATAGTTTCAAATGCTTGACACGTTTATTGCATTATGTTTAATGAGGGCACTGTGAGCCGTTATTTTTGGCTCGCAGGCTGCTATGCATGTTCTATTGTGTCGTAGATCATCACATGTTTATTGATCATTTTTTCTACTTCCTATATTCATTGCTAACTAAAGTTAGCCCATGAGGTACCTATAGGGCATCTATTACTCATTTCCTTACTAATGTCTTGAGCCCCCCCCCAAGCTAGGGCATCATACAACTGTTGTTTGGATTCACAACATCATTTTTTCATTTAAATAGATACACCATTTATTTTGGAACACGAGGGCATCATTGGTATGGAGACACCAAACCCTTACCCGTGCCCTTTGTCGTTTGCCATTGGCATGCTATTTATTGATACTCTCGACCCATACCTATTGCTTATTGTCACATTTTCATGACATGCAATGCCTTCATAATGCCAGTCCGTGAGGATTTTTCTTGTGGTTTCCAATGTGTTTGTCTCATTAAAATGGTTAAAGCGCGTGGGGATTAGCCTTTGCATTGACATGTTCACTATTTAGATCGAACGTCTTTGCAGCTGCCTTTACTGGTGATTAATGTACTTGTCAACCTGTGAGCAGGATTGGAAGTTTGCATTATTAATAGTCCATGAGCTTGATTATTATACGGTGCTATAGAATATTAATCAATACTGTTATTGACGTTGATGCATGACTATATTACTGTGATACTCCCATGTGAACTTTGATGCCACAAACTTAGTTGGTGTTGATTTCATTGTTTACTTCACATGAACTCAAGCTTGAAAGCCCATTCTTTACTTGGTCACTGCCTTGGGAGTCTGTGCACTATTGAGAAAAGATCTCATTAGTCTGATGCACTATGAGCTCAGCATGTTGATTATTTGTATCACCGATTTGTAGTTGATTCTTGACATGAATATTGTCACTATTATTTGTAATGATGGAAACTGAGAGCCATAAGAATGTTCGACTTACACTCCTTTAATTTTCTAGTGCTCATAGCTCATCTGATGGTGCCATTGTGTATTTCACTTCTCATGTTGATGCTAGCCCATTGGTGTTGTATATGGCTTACATAGTGTATATTTATTTATTATGTCCATTTGAAGCAATTGAATGCATCACTATTAGAATACCCTTTCTATCATTGACTGCTAGTTTATGTACCTCTGGAGACCCGTGATCTTTGTACTGGTATTGCTATGATGGCACCATTGTTTAGAATTCACCACTATTACTGTCTTTTATTTGACTGCATGTTTTCTTTAAGGCTACTCCATTGCATGAGACTCAGACCTCTTTGTTACTTTAGCTACTCTATTATTGTAGCTACCTTCTAAATGCATATTTGATGCTCTTATTCTCTATTTTAATATTGATTTGATGAGTCTCTCTTGAATCTGCCAGTGCCTCTTTGACCATGCTCCGCTTGATTTGCCTTTGTGATTCTTGAGTGTCCCATTGATACTGCATCATCCGGTTGTTGCCTTGGTGATCATGGGTGTTCTTGGCCTGTGATGTAACCACTACCAAGGAAATTTGAGGTTTTCCTAGCATCGACTGCATCACAGGTCAAGGTCATTCATATGGATCCCAGCATCTAGTCATTGTTGTTGTTTAGATAATCACGTAGCTTTGAAGATGGTCTCTACTACGAATACCATCTTCTTAGATCCTTGATTATCTGAATGAGAAAAAAAACACTAAATCAACTTGTTCTATATCTCCACATGGAACAAAAGAGTTAGCGAAAAACATGGTGTCTCTTTTATTTCTAGGGCCTCCTTGATGCACATGTCCTGAGCACAACCCTTGTTAGAGGTGTATGACTGAGTGCATATATGCATGCTTGTAAATACTATGGCACCATACATTGCTTAGATTCATTGGATCTAACCCCATTTCTTTCTCTCTTCTTGCAGGTTCTAAACCATAGGAGCTTTCTAGATAGGCTTGGATCCAAACTTCAATACCAAGGAATGTCTGGTACCCTAGTATTTATGTTTTTTCCTTATTTCATGTATATCTGCACTCATTTATGCAATTTTGGTAATGGCCATGCTCACGGCCTATGTGAGCCTGGATAAATGGTCTACTCAATTCTTTTCCCTTCTGTACAACACATTTAAAACATTGGTACATACATGTAATGCTTAGATGTAGATTATTTCCTTTTCTCTTTTATGCACCTTACAATGAAATGAACACAAATTTAAGAAAGACCACTAATAATTCAAACTAGGGTGCAGTAGTCTCACTTAGTAACTAGGCCTCCAAAGATGAGTTAAATACTGATAAGAGTAGCTCGAAGAATTTGGCATCTGAGGAAATGGTCACAAAATTGCAGTTGAAAAGGTTGGAACATCTGAAGCCCTATCAGATTTCATGGAACAAGGATGAGCATACACTCTTGGTAAGTGAACAATGTTATGTGAATTTGAAGATTGGAAAGTACTATGATAAGGTGTTATGTGATATCATGCCTATGGATTGTTGTCATATTTTGTTGGGTAGACCTTGGCAATATGATAGACATGCTATATATAATGGGAGATTGCATAAGTATACTATTCTGGCTAATGGAAAAAGACAAATCTTGTTACCTTTGCTGGAAGAACCTATTAGTAATGTTTGCATATCTATGAAAGTTTGTTTAATGGAAGGAAGAAAGTTTGTTAAGGATTTGAAGAGGAGTGATGTATGTTTTGTTGTGATTCCTAACAAACCAAGTAAGAAAACAGACGATAATGTTCCTAAGGAGATTGATAAGTTACTCAACGAGTATAGTGAAATTATTTCTGATAATGTACCTGATGGTTTGCCACCAAAGAGAAGCATTGATCATTGTATGGATCTAATCCCTGGAGCTAGTTTACTGAATAAGGCACCTCATCATTTGACACCTACCAAGAATCAAGAATTGAACCGACAGATTCAAGAGTTGCTAGAGAAAGGTTTGATCAGAGAAAGTTTGAGTCCTTGTGCAATACCTATGGTATTGGCATGAAGGAAATGGAGACATTATTTGATGCCGAATGAATTTGTGTTGTATACCAATCATAAGGCTTTACTGTATCTGGGTAGTCAAAATAAGTTGAATCAGAGACATATGAAATGGGTTGAGTATTTGTAGAGTTGCACATTTGTGATAAAGCATAAGAGTGGAGTCATTAATCAAGTTGTTGATGCATTAAGTAGAAGAAGATCTTCAAGATGAAAATTGGAATTTTTGGCTTTGATGACATGAGGGATTCTTATGAGTTTGATCTTGATTTTTCTGAGCCGTGGATAAAGTGCAAAGAACCTATTCAAGACCAATAGAGTACTAAATGGGATGAATATATTATGTAAGGAGGTATGCTTTTTAAAGGTATTCAATTGTGTATACCGAGAGGACTAATGAGAACTAATTTGATAAAGGAGAAACATAGTGGTGGTTTGGCTAGACATTTTGGTGTTGATAAGACATTGAGTTTTCTTAAGGAGAAATACTTTTGGCCACAGTTGCATAAAGATGTCTAGAAATTTGTGAAAAGTTGTGGAGTTTATCAAGTTGCAAAAGGAGTTAGTTAGAATGCTGGATTATATACACTAATTGTTGTACCTGAGAAACCTTGGATTGACATCAGTATGAATTTTGTTCTTGTCTTACTGAAGACAGTAAGAGGTAATGATTCTATATTTGTTGTTGTGGATAGATTTTCTAAAATGACACATTTTATACCTTGTAGAAAGATATCAGATGCAGTACATGTAGCAGATATTTTCTTTAAGGAAATTGTCAGATTGCATGGATTACTGAGGAGTATTATCTCTGACCGAGACAGTAAGTTTGTTGGATACTTTTGGAAGACTCTTTGGAGAAAGTTGGGTACTGAGTTGAAATATAGTTCTACATTTCACCCACAAATCGATGGACAGACAAAAGTTGTGAACAAGAGTTTGGGAAATCTTCTGAGATGTTTAGTTGGAGACACACCAAGTAATTGGGATTCTGTGTTGGCACAAGTAGAGTTTGCATACAATAATTTAGTGAATAGGAGTACTGGAAAAACACCAACTGAGACTGTGGATGGCATACAACTGAGAGGTATATCTGATTTGAGAGACATTGTAGATGAAAGAAAGAGAAGTGTTGAAGGAGTAAAATTTGTTGAGTACATGAAGAAATTGCATGAAGATGTGAAACTTAAGTTGGAAAAGAGTAATCAGAAATACAAAGACAGAGTTGATAGATCAAGGAGACATAAGACTTTTGATGTTGGTGATGAAGTGATGGTTCATTTGAAAAAAGATAGATTTCCTGTTGGAACCTATTGGAAGTTGAAGATGAAGAAGTTTGGACCTTGCAAGATTTTGAGAAAATTTGACAGTGGAAATGCATATGAGGTTGAGTTACCTAATGACATGGATATATCACCTATTTTCAACATTGTTGATTTGTATGAGTTTCATGAACCTGAAGAAGACATGGCAGTACCAATAGATTATCCTAAGAAGCAGAATGAAGAAGTTGAGCAGATTTTGGGGCAAAGAATTGGTAGAAGTACAAGAGGAAAACAATATATGGAATATTTGGTAAAGTGGAAGAACAGACCGATTGAAGATAGTTCATGGATTTCACAATCTGAGTTGGATGCATCTCAGATCATACCTTCTAAGTGATTCAGAGAATCATTTCAAAATAACCCCAGGTGTCTGATGCAGGAGCATCTCGGGTCCTTGGCAATCCCGTGTCACCAAAAACATATTTGAGTTTGTTTGTGTTGCTCGGTTCCTACTTTGACCGAGTTGGTCGGTTATCTCTCTGGTGCTTGGTGAATTTCTTGGCACTCGATGATGCTTGTCTGGTGCTCGGTTGGCTTTTCTTACTGACGAGTTTCTTTTGAGTTTCTGTTGAGGCCGACTTATGCACTTAATTTGGGTCACGGATTTAATGTCGGTATCCATTATTGGGAAGTGTGTGAACCTAGATCTAGTCGTCCCTTCCGTTGATTATGGATCTGAAGGCTGACTCAGTTTGGTAACCTCTTGTATAAATATAGTTGTTTGGTTAGAGTTTAGGAGGTCAGTTTTTTATAAAAGTAAGAAGATAGAAGATTAGAGATTGTTCGCAGATCCTTGCATGTTTGAGGACCTCAGTAATTCATTGTAATATCTGGCCAAAACTGGGAAGGCCTTACAGCCCGGCATGTATGAATCAATTTGAAGATAATAAGAAAGATCTTGCATTCTCTCTCTCACTATTGTTTGTTGTTACTTCCGCGTGTTGTTGAGCAAGGTGGATCTGTAGGGTGTGCCATTATTTGGCCCCTCCTGGTCCCTTCCTATGTTAGTTATATACTAAAAACATAAATTTCTAGTCAGAGGTTGTATATTGTTAGTCTATAGATTAAGACTATGTTAGAGTGATCTATTATATTGGATGTAACTTTCTTGAATGATACGATTGTGAATGTTCTTTTTTATTGATGACATTTTTTGCAGTAAGAGTTTCCTATATAAATCTGTGTATCATGTGTATTTGCAACTTGTGTATGTTTTTGTGTGCTTCACATAATGCTAATTGAATTGTATTAAAATATATATAACTATGTTTAATCTCATAATCTTATGGTGTTTTAGTATCCATGTCTTTAACAACTACACTAAGTATCTAATTCACATCAGTTCAAAATAATACAAATTTTTAAAGGGAGTCAAGGAGATTAAATGAGCAAATCAAAATAGGGAATCAAATGTTCAACTAACCTAAAGATATGATGGATCCTCCTATAATAAGAAAATGCATCTTTGATGGGTACAAAAAAAAGGTTAGTAGACATGAGAGATCCTTCGATAAACAAAGTGCTTTGTATGGACACAAGCTAATATTTCTAAGAGAATTGAAACATTTCATAAGATGCACTCTAAGAGGCATTATATGAGATGGTTGAAACACTCAATAAATCTTACAATAAACAGAATGTCCTCAAAAGAATGCATGTCAAAATAGACAATAGATTTAAAGGTCCTACAATAAATAAAGTACTCCTAAAGAGGCATATGACATAATAGTCACAAAGGCCAAGAACTTGAGCGAAGAAAGAAAAAAGGAAAAGGAAGAAGAAAGCTGTCATTGAAAGTGAACAATTAAAGTAGTTTTTAAAAAAATCTAAAGGATTTCAATAGGTACTATTAAGGGATCATGGGATAAAAATTGCAACAAGCCTTGAAGGGTCCCACCAACAAACAAGGTGCCTCTAAAATGAGACACACGATAAGGCGCTCCTGTCAAGACAAGCTAAAATGGCTACGAAGGCGAAAGGGTATTATAAGTTATGCTTCAAACTTTTATTATCCTTATTTCTGTATGAGAGAAGGAAGGATGTTTGAAATTTATACTAGTGTACCCTTTGAGTTTATGAGCTGTAGTAATTTTTGTCCTCTTTTACTATTTTTCAGTGCCAATTTCCGTAAATTTATTTATTTGAAAATTATGGATCTGAGTTTTAAACGACCGAAAGGAGTCAATTTGCCACTATGAGCTTAAGTTTTGAAAGCGGTCATCTCATGGGAATAAGAAAGACCTTTCTATTATTATTTTATTCCACGAGAATCTAGTATTTTTAGATTAATTTAGGCTAACTAAAGACGTGAAGTAATTGAAGTACTTTACTTTATATCAATAGAGCAATTTGGGAAATGATAATTGAAATGTTAATCATGGAAGTTGAATTTACTAAAATTTGTATTTAGTTGAAATTTCAATACAAATGTGTATTTAGTTTTAATTGATTAACGAATACAAATGTTCGTGGTTAGCTGGAATAATTTATTATAGTATAGTATATTGATACATTTTCAATGTTATTTGTAGATCAACAACTCTCTTGATGCTCAATCTTGCTGTTTAGGATTAACCTTGCATAATGTGGATTTTGGCTTGGGGCCTATTGATGATCTAGCCAAATATATATTAGCATGATCTATCTTTTACGATTCTTACAATCTATTAAGGTGTAAGGGCAGATAGTATTTAAAAATATTTTCGAAACATTATTTCATCCCTTTGAATGATCAACTTTATAGCCTTGGACAAGAGTTGACAGACAACAAGCAAGAGTGTAATAACGTTGATGTGAATTCTAATGTAAGTGCTAATTCATTTTGATGCTCCAAATCTAAATATCTCTAAGAATGGTCCTTGTAATTATTTATGGGGTTCAATTTATCTTAACCGTTTTAGGACATTTCTTGATGTGAATCAATGTTTGAATGAATGTCTTTAAATACTATGATAATACGAACAACCATGCAAACATGTTGTGTTAGCTACCAATAGACATTACGAAAGGGAAAGAATTGATAATTAGATTTTTATATTTTAAAATTTGGGATTAGTTCCACACCATGTGAGATTACCTTGTCATTCATAATATTGGCCTAGGATAGGAAATGCATGATTTTGAGGCAAGAGTACACACACACACACACACACACTGTAATTCCTCACAGGGGAATCCTCGAAATGAAGGGTCAAACATGCATTGAATTTTTTTTTTTTGTCAATAACTATAACATCAATGACATAAGTGCATAAGAAATAAAGAAACACACAATGATTGTCAAGCAATCAATCACAAGTGGAATTCTTACTAGCAAGTTTTCAAGGGTTCCCAAACTACTAGAATCACTCAACTAGAATGACATGGACACATTCCATGGTTGCATCTCAAAAGAGAAAAAAACATGCCATAAAATTTAAGGAACCAATCCAGTTAATGACACTTGGCTTCCTCTAAAGAGGAGACTAATTTGATCCTTAAGGAACCACCGCACTAAGTTCATTTTAAGCCCAAATAAAAAGTGAGTTAAACTAGATCATCCCAACATGGAAAAACAAGAAGTGAATACATGAAAATACTCTCAAGAACACAAGGAAGCCAAATCCATGGTCAGTTTTTATACAGACCCTTGGAAATTGTATTTTGTTACAAATGTGCAAGAATAGAGTAGTTTACTAGTATGAATGCATAAGATATTTGAGAACATGCATGGAAGATTTGAAGATATGCGTAAAAATAGTTACATATGCATAAGGGCAGTAGATGAATGTGCATTTCTACCCCAAAAGGTCAAAATTACATAATTCTAAGTGTTGCCACCAATATACGACCTAATAAATGCTAGCTCCATACTGAGGAGTACAAGGTACACTAAATTGAGGTTAACTACACTCAATTTCATCTATAAATATATATAAACAAAATGTAGTAGCTAAAATTACAACATGAGTATAAAAAATCATAAGGAGAGAGAAAGGGAAGTTGAAGTGATCTACATCACACTCAATCTCTCGATCAAATCCATGACTTGCTTGTTGGTCCCCAATAGTGGTTGGTCACGTCACCGGACTATGTGGAACCCTAAGGCCCACCTCTGTGTACTCACAGAGGTAGTCAGATGGACAAAATAAGGAATCAATCATACAAGGGAATGCAGGCATACACTCTCACCAATCAATGTAATCAATACAAATAGTCATGAACACATGGAGAAAAATAACATGTAGGTAAACATCCATAGTGCAATGTCCAAATAATGCAACCACACTACCAGGGTGCTACTCACAACTACTAGACCTAGACACAAGAGTACTAAGCATAGGGAGTATCTATACCCACATTGGTCACATATGAAATCTGAGGACTCAAGTTCCATCTACCACCCGTGTGGTTCTATCATGACATATGGGGATTCAATGATTTCTACTACCTACTCAGGTCAATAACTCACATCTGTGGTTTCCAATTTATCTTGTTTAATATTTAAAACCAAGTCATTTTATTACATTATCAATTCTTAAGAACTCCCAGATGTGTATGATATGATTACTTGTGGGATGAGGCATATGTGAGGAGCTACTCCCTATACCTACTCAATGCACCTAGTCTTACGACTCAACATCACAAAGGATACAATGAAAGTAAGTTCATGCACTCGGTCTACACCAAGGATGTGAATAAAATACTTTGTCCACTTGGTCTACACCAAGGACATTATAAACCACAACTTGTCCACTCGATCTATGTCAAGGATAAAGATAAAAAGAACCATCCACTTGGTCTACATCCAAGAAATGGTTGACAAAATCATCAATAAGCAATCAAGAAATAGTAGGAGGATCATCAACTCCCAAACACTCAAGGCATAAAATTGAACAACCACATATAAGGTACATATACAATAATAACTCAATTGGCCATGTTAGTGCTCAAATCTGTAGATTATGAAATACTCATATAATCCCAATGGACATAATCTAGCAAAATGCAAACACTAAGGTATTAAGGTTAGAAAACCATCTTCACTTCGAGTATGAATACTTAGGTGGGTGTACCTATATCAATTCACTATTTGATTGAGCTCTGAATTGCGAACTAGCTCCTTCACTGCTCTGTCCTTGCTTTCTAACTCAGCTTAATAGGATGAGAGAACTCTGAGTATGGCCCAAATTATCCTGATACACAATATTATGATAGAAATCATGAAAGAGGCAACATGAAACAATAGTTTTAGGATATTCATCTTTCTTCTTTTTAGAGTTGAACTCAAGGAAGGCTAACCTAATTCAGTGCTTCTATAAAGCATTAAAATATACATCTACGAACTTGTCATAGAGTAGTTCAAATTAAGGTTGTATAGATAAAGTAAAATGAATTAATTGTTTATATTTTGGGTGGCAAATAAGTGTAAATGGATCCTAAACCAGTGCCTTATCCATCGGGAGTCAAAGTCAAATCCTACCTCCACATATATCTATCAAAACAAGTATACTGAAACTCAAATGACATGCCTAACACCCCATCTTTTTAATTCCTACCACTATCATCAAATTCAGACATGGATAGTTTAATTCACAGAGATCTCCTTAAGATTTTACTCTTTCCTTGAAAGAAACTTAAGCTTAACCCCTATATTCACCTTGTGAATAATGTATTTAAAAAAGCCTTGCAGTTTAAACACAAGAAAAACTAAAACATTCCATACATAAAGACAACAAAATAGTAGTAACAGAGCCCCAATATTTTGTATTAATGGTCAAAATGCTTTGGTACAATAGCTTCTTACTTCCTTAGAAAATAAGTTTTGTATTCAGAACGCTTCTTTTACAGAGTATTTTCCACCCCCTACAAATGAGCAAACCTTGCTATATATACTAATCAGCCATCTTGGAATCCTTGGAAGGATGCAACAAGCTTCAGATGGCTGTTAAAAGATCTTGCACTAAAAACAAGATTACAAATTGACAAAATTTTTTTGCAACAACAGATTACAAATATCTATTTCTCAACAATTTTGCAGGTGGAACCTTTGTCTAAGGATTTTTTAGAGAAGTTACTAAATTTGTTGCATGAATGATGACCGCCATTACAGGCTAACCTAAATCATCCTTTGTTTGGACATGCTCTCCCTCGAACTCTGGATCAGGTGCCAAGTGCATTCTATTCTTCTTCCTCCTTTTCTTGTTACAAATCCTCAAAATGGATTGTTAGGATGAGCGCCAAAATCTTGTAATAGTTCCCAAGGGTAGTTCAACTTTGGCCAGGTGTCATGTCCATGCCTATGATAACTACTTGAAATCTTTGTCCTTTTTTACTTTGATCTTCAAAGGTTTGGAGCACTAACACTTGCCGCTTCTTCATTTGATGCTTCTCCTTCTGAACCTTTTGAAAGATATGTTGATTCCCAAGTCATGTAGGTTTCTTCACTTGGCCAATGAAAGGCAAGGACCTCATCTTTCTTTGGTGATAATTTGTCCCACTCAGCAACCAACTGGTGAACCTCTATTCTTACATAGGCAAAGTGTATCCTAGCATCCTGAAGGAGTTCAACAAATTGTATGAATGAGGTATTATCATCTGTACATAAAATGGAATCCACTTTAGACAATACTTGTCTATCTATTTGCTCTATCCATTGATCTTTATCTTTGATTACCCCATCTGCCTTAATAAGACCAGGAAAGATTTGGAAATCATCCTGGAAATATCTTACCCTTAAGATTTCTGACCTTCTTCTTATACTCCCCCTATTTACCTCAAAGTCAAAAAGATCCTTAACAAACATGTAAGTGTTTTTTAGCTCTATATTCACAATACATTTATCCTTATTTTGATAAAAAATGACCTCAGACTATCTTTTCTTGCAGACCATCTTTCCAAAATCTTGTCCACAGTAGCCACCTCTTTCTGAAAAAATGCTAAGACGTCTGCCAATTGTTTTGTAGATTTGTATATTTCTTTAGGCCTCACCTTTGCAAAAAAATGTGAAACAACATCTTTTATCTTCTTATCTAACCTATCCTTTACTTTGTGATCAATGTCCTCCTCATCTATGGAAGGAGGAAAAGGGGAAGGAGGAAGCTCAACAATAGGGCTTGATGAGGAAGGCCTAGCAGGGGAGGAAGTTATCTGCATTTGCTCTAATAATTGTATTGGGTCATGCTCTCCCAATCTCTTTTTTAAGTCTACAGTCAGAATATCTCTCTCAAGAATCCCCTATTTCATCTCACCATAAACCTTCAAAACTGTTTCCAATTTTGCAGTGAGCTCTTCCTTCTCTTTAGCTTCCCTTTCTGCCACTTTTGTTGTTAATTGTGTTGTGGCCATTACCATACCTGATGCTTCCCCCAAAGAAGTATCAGTAACCCTCCTTACAATTAGACTCCCTGAAAGGTCATCTTTGACAATTTGTTTTCCCTTGTGACTTTCATTCTTTCTTAAAGACCACATTACCAAAGCTTGATGATTGTCACTGAAAGTGACTCCCTTAACAACCTATTCTACTTCCTCTGAAGTTCTGTGGAAAGGAGTGGTCTATTTTCTGACTGCATCAAACACTACTGCATCAGCTATATCCCATTCTGGGAGGATTAGCACTCCTGATACCTTTACCATATCTCTTCTCTATTTTGGAGTGATTTGTTTAAATTTTGCAGTCATCACTATTTTCACTTCTTCCTCTATGACTTATAAATCCTTCTCTGGATTCTCTTCATGTCTCTTCTCACAGATTTCTTGAAATTGTTTGATGTTTAATTTCTAAAGAAATTGCATAAAGGCCCTAGTTTTAACAACAGTATCATCAACCAAAAACTCTTCACAACCTTGCTTGATTATAGGGTCCAATTTTGTACCTGCCAATTCCCCTTCTATTAAATCCAACTTGGGTTCTTCTGGTGGCTCTGGCACTCCCTCATTTACTTCTTCATAGGTCATAAAGATTTGACCTAGAGCATCTACTTTCTGTACTTGTTCTACAATCTCTTGGTCATCAAAAATTCTTAGAGGAGAATGTGATGGAGAGTACTCCTTTTCAACATGAGCAGGTCTTTCTTCCACTCTTTGTTTCTTTGATGGGAGTGGAGAATCAATTACATCCTCAGAAGTTTGAGGATGAGGAGAATCAGGGACCTCTACAATCTCCTTTTGTTTTCCAACTTGTTGTAAGGTTGATGGGATATCCCTTTTATCTATTTGCTTTTGCTGGCTTTGCTCTGGTATCACAACATTGTAACCAGTCTTCTTTTGCACCATGTACCTCCTTGGGGGTAACCCTTTTGCAAATATAGGCTTGCTCAACAATTGTTTATCCTTTTCTGGATCATCCTTCATAACCTTTTCCTTCTTTTCACTTAGGGTCTGAAAAATACCCTGAAAACAATTCATAAGAGTATCTATTTTCTTCCCCATTGGAGTTATGCTTTTCAGGGGATCCCATCCATAATCAAATTGCCAGATAAAATCTAATGTCTTCCTGTATACCAGCCATTTTTCTTTCCTAACCTCTTGTTCCTGCAACTTTGCTACATTCCTGATAATATCTTCAGGGAAATTAAAAATATGGTTAATCATGGCACACTTGGCTCTCTACTTAAAAATTTCATTATAGAAACCTTCTGGATCTGTTGTTCTGGTAATTGCAGTAGCCATATGATATTGAGCCAGGATTTTATGCATGTAAACCCATCCACCCTTGGTAATTATGAATTGATGGGCAATGGTAACATTTGGGAATAAAGTTCCTTTGCCTTTTCCAGTGAGGGCACACTCTTCAATATCTCCCAATTGCCTAAGAACTCTATCATTCCAATCCTAAGGGGTACCTGATAGGGCAATATAAAAGGGGTCCCCCTGAAACCATACAACTTGATGACAGTTGATACATTGTAGAAAATAACATCTCCCCAATTGTGTACAATTCAGATTCTTAGCAAACTGATTTGGCCTAATAAGCTGTGCCAATATTGTTGGGATTCTTGGGTTGTCTAAGACAAACAACTTCCTGAGTCAGGCTGCAAAATGTTTATCAAAATTAATGAAACTCTGATCCTTCTTGTCCCAGGTCATTGTGAGGCTCCATAATTGGACTGGCATATCTTCACCATCCTTCTGTCTCACTAATTCCATTTCTTGTTCAAAATAGCTTGCTCCTTTAAACAAAAACATGTACATTATGAAAGAGTACCAACAAAAGGGCATATCATCTTCATTCTTTTGAATCTTCACTAATCCATTATAGATTAATTCAGCAATAAAAGGAGCAAAATCAAAAGTAATAGATACGTGTGCATGTAAAATTTGGATCACCATGCACATCAAGTGTATTGGCATCCTTTCACTAACATGCTCCCCAAAAACCTAACATAATGACCAATATGCACCCTTAGCTTTGGGATCAAAATATTCTATTTTAAAAGGCTCCTGAGTGTTCTATCCCGTAATAACCATTTTTCCAATTTTGGTGTAGAAATCCTTCAAAAATTTGCCTCTGAAATAGTTCTTTTGTGTATCATACACTTGCCTTAGCTCTTCAAAATCAATATTCTCTAAACTATCTAAGTGTTCACTTAACCTGAACACCTTCCTAATCTCTTTAGCATAAATTTTCATCAATAGTATTCCCTTTGCATCCTTAACCTCTCTAGTGATTGGATCATAACTCTTTGCAACCTGGATCATCAAATCCACATCTAAAAAGACACCGGGTGTATGTGACTGAATGTGACCTCTAAATCAGGCACAACACAACATGGTCATTATTCACTTGATAGAATTCAGGAGAGAGTATGAGGAACTCAATCCAAATTCCATGGTGAGGCGACCTGTTGCCTCCTATGTGAATGGGGTGTTTGAATACTCTCAGAACGAGAGCCAACACCCGAGAGACCAATTCAACAATGGAGGATTTGAAAGAAAATATGAGCAAAATGAATCTAAGCTAAGAATGAATGCAATTAATCTAGAAAACTTTGAAATAAATATGAAATGCAAATTTTTAGTTGATTTTGAAATAAAGATGATATTAGATTAAGAACAAGTAAGCAAATTTAATCTAAATGTGAAATGCAATTACACTAATATGAGAAATTAAACTAGATAATGCAATAAAAGAGCTTTGAAAATAATGAGATATGAGACTAAAAAATGCTATAGTAAGGATGCTCTCAAAAATTGCCCTCTCTAATGAAGAAAAAGAGCCCAAATAAATAGAAGAGCCAAGAGGAGGAGGAAGAGTTTCTTGATTCGAAACTCCTGACCCTTCATTCCCACATTGAGACAAAAATGCAAGAATTACTTAATAAAAAGAATGGAAAATGCCACACAGGTGACCTTTTGAATATTTTGAATTATCAATTCAAAAAAAGTGTGTCCATTCGAATATCAAGTAATTATTAATTCCTTTTTTATGTGTAATTAGCTAAAGAGGGTAGATTTTAATTTAATTATAAAGCACTTAGGACTTTACAATTAAATTAATGTATCATAGAGATAATTTAGCTAATAAAGTCAAAGAGACTTAGGAATTAATTTTAGTGTTTGATTATTGCAATTAATGGTCTTTGCAATTGACATCAAGTCAAATTAAGTCAGATAGGAGAGAGAAAATTGCCTAGGGAACTAGGACTTTGGTGATGTAAAATCGAGATAATGCACCAAAATTGATGAAATTAAATAGGTGCCAATTTTGGGGTATTACACTAGGTACGACAAGTTTTCCTAGGTTAGACTGTCATATATTGCTTGTAGGGTGAGGGGCATTTCTCTGACTAAAACCTACTTTGAATAACTCCAATCTAGTGATATCAGAGTCACCACTTGCGTTGATTGTACCAATTTTGGCCTCTCTAATAAAATTTGATGTGTCATATAAACCCTCCACTACTTTTACCCTAGGATCTTTGGGAATCAAACTCTTAGTTTTCACCAGGTTAGTAGTAGAGCCAGGAAGTAATTTCAACAAATCCTCATGCAAACTTCTTTGACTATACTCAACTTTACCAAAAAATTCTTTCCTTGGTGGCATTTTAAGGTTTATCTTTAAAAGAAACCTTTGCAGGATAGATAAATTATAGAACTATGATTCTTTTAGTAGGGAAGCAATTCGCACAAGTATTTCACCAACCTTTTTCTGGGAAACCACCGGGAGATAGTAGCCAGTCCTCATAATTCTTCACGCCCAAGTCTCTACAAATTTTTGATCTCTTTGTGCTTTTGAGAGTGCACATAATTCCAATATATGAGCAATTAAAGCAGTCATTTCAACAATTTATTTAGCGTGACTCAGCAATTACTCCTCTGAAAGAATGAACTATCACTTCTCAATAGGAAACTTCAAATTTGCATCACTTTATCTCTAGTTTGAATTAGAACCGTCGATCCTCATTAGCAAATGATCTAACGGCCTGTGGCATGATCGCATAGCATGAAAACTACTCATGTGAACATACGACTAGCCGTCACTTTATCTCTCTATTTATGGCAGTCTCTTATAACTTTCACTATTAAGAAAAAATGTTGTTCGCATGATCTCATAGCTTGAAAGAAGCTTATGCGAACATGCAAAAACCTATTAGCATCAATCATCGTCATTATCTTTCTTCAAGTTGCTGGTCCCACTTCGCCTTTGTCAATAAAGAAAATCCATGCTTGCAACACCTAGCAAGTTGTCATGTACTTTCTTTCTTTTCAAGCATTGGTGTTTGCTAACATCCTCCACATTAGTAAGTATTAATGACCCATCAGGGAGAAACCATATCCAAAAATTGACACGGGTCCTATTGATATTAGCCAATGAGAAAATGCAATTCATGTACATCTGTCAAAAGTCCCACCTGAGAATCGTGCTTGGCTTTATGAAAGATCGATGGCTTGTCGCATGATCGCATAGGCCTCTAAGATCCCATGCAATTATACCACAGCCGTCTGATCTTCCCCTTATTACTTTTCAAACTCTGGAGATTCCTCTGCCACCGGCCCCATTGTCCTTTACAAATAAAAGGCCGCCACTTGTGAAATACTTGTCAGTGGTCCCACTTTGTTTCTGCATCAAGCTTCATTATAAAATTAATAGCTATTTCACATGTTCGCATGGCTTGGAAAGATTCCATGTGAACACGCGAGCGTCGTTAGATCTTCTTTAAAGATTCATAGTTGAATGAAAACCAAAACATTAGAATATAAGGTAATTAGGACATAGGATATATTATTTATACCACTGGGTTTCTAGACTTAGTGAAAAAAGATATAACCCCCGCGTGAAAAAATAAATGCATGTGCTCTTCAATGAACTTAAGTGACTTAAAAAGTAATGCTCAAAAAGAAATGAAGAGAATGACTTAAGGTTTATTTGAAAATGGCAGACATTTTAGGGTTTTGACATGAATTCAAAATTCTTCAAGGGCAAGACCTAGGGTAAGGATTTTTGAACTTGGTTATGACAATTTTGAAGAAATTCTGACACCTGGATCCAGGAAATCTTCATGAACCAAAGGACTAAACCAACATTTGGACAAAAACCTCAGAAAATTAAGACTATACCCAATAGTGGCTCTATCTGAGGATGCTTGATTGCAAGATCACAACAAGAACTTATGAGTCTCTGGGAGGCAGACAACAAAACCTTAACCTAACATAGGAAACAAACACACCTATATAGATATACAAGCCTACTGTGCATGGAAAAAGAATTAACTGAAGAAAAAATTTAGGAACTGTCCATGCACTGGCAATTCCTGCTCTTCACCATCCAAATTTTGCAGAAAATATGAGTCCTTACCATGGGTTTGATGAATAATATAAGGTCCCATCCACAAAGACTCAAATTTTTTGTGCTTCCCTTTATCTTTAGCCCTGGCATTCCATTGGAGAACCATATCACCAGGCTGGAATTTTCTCACAATTGCTCTCTTATCAAAAAGATATTTCATTTTTTGTTGCAACTTCACATTTTCTCTTTGTCCTCCCCTCCTAATCTCATCTAATTCAATTAGTTGAACCATTCTGTCTTGCAGTGGATCACTGATTTCCATGTCCTCTTCTTGGATAAACTTATAAATTGGAAGGAAATTATTGACTGGCAACCTTGATTTTGCACCATATACCATTTCAAAAGGGGACTTCCTTGTAGCTCTCTTCTCAAAAATTCTATCAGCCCATAGGGATAGCTTTAGTTTCACATGCCAACTTCTCTTATTCTTTTCCAAGGTTTTCTTTAGAATCTGCAAAATACTCTTGTTGCTGGATTCAGCCTGTCCATTGGCCTGTGGATGATAAGGGGACGAGTAAGACAATATTATGCCCATTTCTGAATAGAAATCAGTAATCTCTTGTGACCTGAAACTCATAGCATTGTCAACAACCAATTTAATAGGGACACCAAATCTAGTGATTATATTGTTCATCAGAAACTCAATCACAACAACACTAGTTGCCCTTTTTGTTGGAATGGCTTCAATCCACTTGGTGAAATAATCAGTAGCCACCAAAATGTGACTATGTCCCCCACTGGACTTCTCAAAGAACTCTCCAATAAAATCCATACCCGACATTGCAAAAGGAGCTTCTGCAACAACAGGGTTCAATAAGAGTGCACCTGAAAACTTTAATTTTTTAGAAAACCTTTGACAAGGTTCACATTTTCTTACATAAGAATGAGTGTCTCTGAACAATACAGGCCAATAGTATCCCGCCCTTAAGATTTTATGAGCTGTTGACCGAGCAAAATGATGTCCTCCACACATTCTAGAGTGCATTTCCTTCAACACTTTCTTTGATTGGTGCTTATCCAGACAAAAGAGTAGAATGCCATCATTATCTTTCCAGTACAAATCACCCTAGATCAGCACATATCTCTGAGCTTGCAATTTCAGACTCCTTTGATTATCATTCAATTCAGGTGGACACTTAGCATTTTTAATAAAATAAATAACATCCTTGTACCAGGGTTGCATTTCAATACTAGTAATCATATGAATATTAGCAGCAAAATTATTTACCTGGACAAGGTCCATATTTTCCTCAGTCATTAACTTAGCAAGTCCCAATCCTCTTAACAATTTGGTAATGTGAATTTCAAGGTCAAACTCTTGAATCCTATTTATCCATTTACACCTCTTTCCTATGACTTCACTCTATGTTAGGATATCCTTTACTACAACATGAGGCACATAAGCACTAACCTTTGCACAGACCAGATATGGTCTGAAAGCTTTGACTACCTTTACAAGGGCATAGGCTTGCTTTTCCATTAGTTCATAATTTAATTCAGCAGATTGTAATGATTTTCTGAAAAAGGCTATAGGATGCTCATATCCTTCTTGATCCTTTTGCAAAAGGATAGCTGCAATAGTATGAAAAGATGCAAAAGAAAATAGAGAAAATGGTTTCAAGTAATTAGGTAACACCAAAATCGGGGCCTCTTGAATTTCTTGTTTGATTCTTTCAAAAGCTTGTTGAGCTTCAAGATTCCAATCAAACTTCACTTCCTTCTTAACGAACTTCACTATGGGTTTGACCAATTCTGCAAAGTTAGCAATAAACCTCCTTACAAAATTAATCTTTCCCAAGAATTACTGCACACCCTTTGTGTTCTTTGGTAGAGGGACCTTGTTAATTGCCTCTACTCTTTCAGGATCAATCCTGACTCCTTCTTTTGATACTATATATCCAAGTAACTTCCCTTCTATCACTGCAAATTGACATTTTCTGGGATTCAGGGACACACCAAATTCTAAGGCCTTAAGAATGACCTTTTCCAAATGGGAACAATGATCATCAGCTTTCTTGGAATAAGCAGTGAGATCATCCTGATAAACAACCATTAAAACATTGATCAACTCCTCAAATGCAACATCCATTGCTCTCTAAAAAGTTGCTCCAACATTTTTTAGACCAAAGGGCATGCGAACATATACATATGTTCCCCATGGGGTTGTAAAGGCTGTCTTAAATTGCTCTTATTCTCTAACCAGCACTTGATTATACCCTGAGAAACCATCCATCATTGACAAGAGTTCACATCTAGTCACCTTATGCAGCATGGCCTCCATATTTGGGAATCCATGATTATCCTTGAGTGAAGCCACATTCAGGTTCCTAAAATCAACATAGAGCCGTATGTCACCATTCTTTTTCCTTATTGGTACAAGGTTTGAAACCCAAGTTGAGTGCCTAATTGGTTCAATGATACCAACATCTCTCAGTTTTGTCAACTTAACCTGCATCTTAGTGCCCAGTAAAGGGTTAATGGGTCTCTTCTTTTGTCTGAAGGGCCTGGTTTCCTCCTTTAGAGGGATTTCATGCTGAAACAAATCAGCCCTATAAGCTTTGAGGTCATCATAGGACCAAGAAAATACATGCTTGTATCTTTTCAAAAGCCTGATCAGATTTCCTCTAAGCTCTCTGCTTAGTTTCTTGCCAATGTATACCATCTGGGGGAAATTTTCAGATCCTAGGTTTATTTCCTCTAAGTCTTCCATTTTGGTGTTAGACTTTTGGGACAAAAAACCATCATTTATTTTAAACATCCCCTCCAATTCTACTAACCCTTTAGGTATGTGGTTGGATGGTAATTGCACTATCTCATTCCCCATGATGCATTCTTTTCCTTCAACACACTGTTGTATCTCATTGAAATCTATTTGTTGACCATCATATTGATCAAGGCCTTGAATGAACCTAAGGATATCAAGGTCATCCTCAAAAACTTGCCAATTGTATACATTATCAGGCACTGAAGGCCTAGTTTTGATTTCCAGCATGGAGACACTAGAGAGAGTAATATCATTGTTTTTCAAGGCAACATTAGCAAGGAAGTCTGCCATGATATTATTAGACCTCTCTACCTAAAGCAAATTGAAAGCTTCAAAAAACTCCAATCTATCCCACACATCATGTTTGTACAACTTGAGTTTTGCATCTTTAGAAGCATACTGAGATCTCACTTGGGCTACAATCAACTAGAAATCACCATGAACTTTTAAAGATTTAATACCATGTTTTATGGCCACATCTAATCCCAGTATCAAAGCCTCATACTCAGCAGTGTTATTTGTACACTCAAAAGTTAACAAGAAAGAGTATTTGAATGTAGCACCTAATGGGGAAATGAATACAACACCAGCTCCTTATCCTTCCTTGGAGCATCCACCATCAAAGAACATTTGCCACAGGCCATCCTTTTGCAATACCAGTTCATCCACAATTGGATCTGTATTCTTCATTTGAGGTACTGCCTCTTCAATCACAAAATTGCTCATGTCAATATCTACAAAACAATTTAGATCCTCTGGAGCAACCATTTCCACCATCATTGAGGAATGAGGTTCCCTGTACAACTTTACCTCAGTCCCATTGATTGGAATAGTGGCATATGATAAATCCAACTCTAATTTTCCACCTACTACTACAGCCCACTGTCTTGATAGTAACATGCCATAATGAGGCTTTGTGTCCACAACAACCACATCCATTTTATATGTGGCCTCTGGGAATGCAACAATTTTGACTTCAATTCCAACTAGGGTCCCTACAACTGGTACTACCCTATTGTCCATTGCATAACACCTTCCATTAGAAGTGTCAACCTGCAACCCTAGTTCTTTCATTACATGGTAGGGCATCATAGTTGTGGCAGCACCAGAATCTATCATACAATTTTTCAATAACAAATTATTCACAATCAAGGTCACATAGAAAGGGTTGATAAAGGAAGGTTCTTGTGTCACAATTGTCCCAACACACACATCAGAGATGTCATGAATTGAAATAGGCTTCTCCATGGAATTCCCTTCCTCTTGTAAAGCAGGCATAGATCTCTGCTCATTTATAAGAGCCAAGGTTTCTGCCTTATGCTCCTCTATTTTAAGCATCTCAAGCAAAGGGATAGAGACCTTCATCTAGGACAAGGCATGTCTCATATCAAAAGTAGAGGAATCAGTACAAAAATCAGAGTGATCCTTTGACTTACCAGTTCTCTTCTTCACCTTGTCAATAATAACTTCCTCCCTCTTTTTACTCACAAGCCCTTGATCCTTACTATTTACAACATTGGGCTTTGGAGAGTCCTTATCTTGAGAATTGCCTTTGACAAACACTGATCTGGGGACTCCCTGCTCATTATCCACCTTTCTATTCCTCAAATTGTATGAGGATCTTGCTTGTGTTATAGTAGCCATAGTTAGGTTTCTGATTTCTTCTTCACTGGGCTTTCTCCACTGTTTCTCATTTGATCCTGATTCTACCATATGAGTTTTATAATCATTATTATCAAATTCCTCATGATCAGAGTGAGTAAATATTTGTTGCTCATAATCAGAGAAAAGTTTTCTCTTATGATCAACATCTGGGCAAATAGCTTCATCATCTGAGGACTCAAGGTCCCCCATTAGTTCAGTAGTAAACATATTAATGGTAGGCTTTTCAGATTCTTCATAATCTCCTACACATAAGTCATTAGCCTCTTTTCCCAAGGTTTGAGCCACAACAGACTGGAATGGTGAGTGGGGCATATTACATGCCACACACCAAGGGGTATTTTCCACATTGTGTGTTGTGTTTTTTCTTAGAGGATCTGGTGTGTCTCTTCCCTTTTGAGGTTCATTATTATCAGGAGCAGGCCTCCCATCTTTCCAGTTTGTTTTGTATGGCATATCCCTCAAATTAGGGGCCTTGTCCTTCCTTTGATAAGGAGGTCTCACATCTTGAAAGTTTCTACCACCTTTATCAAACCTTTTTGGGAAATCTTTGGTGTTACCAGGTCCTTTGTCCATTCTGTCCTCTTCTTTGGATGGCCTTGTAGGTTGTGGCCTGGTTTCTTTCCACAGTCTACCTTCATCCCTTTTGTACATTTGGCCAAATGCCTTTTGGTTACTCTGAATATTTATGGCCAACTTAAAAGAATCCCTAAGGGTATGGGGATTCTTATCTCTCAAAAGGTAAGACATCTTACCATCCATAGAGTTGAAATAAGTTGTCATGCAGACTGCATCATCTAGCCTCAATACTTGGAATAGTTTATACATAGCCTTTTGGAATAAGCTATTAAACTCTGACATGCTCTCATTATAGTGTTTCTTGATATTGTTGAACTCATTGAGCATGTAGCTAGAGTTCACATGTTCTACAAATTTCTCTTTAAAGCATCTGACAAATTCTTCCCAAGATGCAATACTGTTCTTAGGTAGACCCCTGTACCAATCCCGGACATCCTCAATCAATGATTGAACAAAGAGCTTCATTATGACATCTTCATGTTCAATCTCATAATCATTGACCTTATCTGTGAAAAACTTCAGATGCTCTTCACAGGTGATAACATTATTCCCAGTGAATAATGGGATCTTCTTTCTAATTTCATTGGGGACAGCATTAGGTTGACTAGGAATACCATCAAAAAATAGAGGCCTATATCTATCCAAATGAACTGGTCTTCTTTGGATATTTGGTTGATTGAGAGGGGTAGCTGCAACATTTTGATAAGGTACAGTTCCCACTGTACCACTAGCTATAAGGGGAACTTGATTAGGAACTGGTCCAGGTAAAATTTGTCCAGGGTAAAAGGCTTGAGCATTTGGAAGTGAAGTATTGGGCTGACTGGGTTGAGTTGTTCCTGTGGTAGTAGGGACAGAGCTACTAGTGGATGTGTTAATATTAGCATGTAAGAAGGCAATCTTCCTCTTCATTTCATCAGCAGCAGCCTCCAACTCAAGTTTCTCCAGTTGAATAGCCAAATCTTCCTTTGCTTTTCTAGCCTTCTCCAAGTCTATTCTTGTTTGAGAAGGTACATTAGGAGGAGCCATAATTTTCTTGGGCTCATTAATATTTACACTCACCAATTTTTGTTTTCCCTGATCAAGGATTTCTTTGGGAGCAATTTTAATCTCCTTATTTCTCTGGATTTCAGAGGGATTCAATTGCCTTAGGACATGGCCTGTTCCCTCAAATTCACCTTGTTTAGGTCTAGTATCCTGAGCCTGCTTTCTCAAATCTTCCATATCACCAAACAAGTCATTATCTAAACCTTGAACATCTTGGTTTAGATCACTAACCTAGGTCTCATTTTTCTTGGTTCTCTTGAGAAGTTCCTACCTCTCTATGAGAAAATCATAGATTTGTTGTTCCCTCACTTTCCCCCTACTGGCAATCTCAACAAGTTGTTCAAGATCTTTCTTTCTCAAAGAAATTACCTCTTCTCTCAACTTCTCAGAATCATAGGAAGTAGTTTTAGTAGCAAAGGTTTCTTCTGGTTTTTCTAGGGTTTCTCTCACAGGGAAATAATTGGCTTCTGTGACCTCTCTGAGTACTTCTTTCTACATATGCACACTTGGTGTGACCTTCTTGATATGTTCAGGGTCATCAGAAGAGGAGGAAGTTTCATGAGGAAGTGGGACATGAGATCTTTCTTGAGAAGGGCCTTGGGAACTAGCATTATTATGACCTCTCCTAGACCATTGCTTTCTACTTGGTGTGTGAAGCTCATAACCCGCATTATCTTCTGGGTGATCCTTGTAGTAAGACCTAGTGTACCTTGGTCGACTCATGGTATGTGATACAAAATATATCAAAATGTAAAGATACCAGTGACTAGTACACACAAATTATCAGAGTTGCCACCCACTATTAAGCAGGAATCAAATTATTTTATGCTGGTCTACAAATGCACAATAGACAGGATTTGCACTAACCTATTGCAAGCTATTCAGAAGTCCCCAGTAGAGTCGCCAATTTTGTTAGTGCTCAAATCTGCAGATTATGAAATATTCATATAATCCCAATGGACATAATCTAGCAAAATGAAAACACTAAGGTATTAAGGTTAGAAAACCTTCTTCACTTCGAGTATGAATACTCAGGTGGGTGTACCTATATCAATTCACTGTTTGATTGAGCTCTGAATTGTGAACTAGCTCCTTCACTACTCTGTCCTTGCTTTCTAACTTAGCTTAATAGGACGAGAGAACTCTGAGTATGGCCCAAATTATCCTGATACACAATATTATGATAGAAATCATGAAAGAAGCAACATGAAACAATGGTTTAAGGATATTCATCCTTCTTCTTTTTAGAGTTGAACTCAAGGAAGTCTAACCTCATTCAGTGCTTCTATAAAGCATTACAATATACATCTACGAACTTGTCATAGAGTAGTTCAAATTAAGGTTGTATAGATAAAGTAAAATGAATTAATTATTTATATTTTGGATGGCAAATAAATGTAAATGGATCCTAAACCAGCGCCTTATCCGTTGGGAGTCAAAGTCAAATCCTACCTCCACATATATCTATCAAAACAAGTATACTGAAACTCAAATGACATGCCTAACACCCCATCCTTTTAATTCCTACCACTGTTATCAAATTCAGACATGGATATTTTAATTCACAGAGATCTCCCTTAAGATTTTACTCTTTCCTTGAAAGAAACTTAAGCTTAACCCCTATATCCACCTTGTGAATAATGTATTTAAAAAAGCCTTGCAGTTTAAACACAAGAAAAACTAAAACATTCCATACATAAAGACAAAAAAAAAGTAGTAACAAAGCTCCAATATTTTGTATTAATGGTCAAAATGCTTCGGTACAATATCTTCTTACTTCCTTAGAAAATAAGTTTTGTATTCAGAACACTTCTTTTACAGAGTATTTTCCACCCCCTACAAATGAGCAAAACTTGCTATATATACTAATCAACCATCTTGGAATCCTTGGAAGGATGCAACAAGCTTCAGATGGCTGTTAAAAGATCTTGCACTAAAAAAAAGATTACAAACTGACAAAAATTGTTTGCAACAACAGATTACAAATATCTATTTCTCAACAATTTTGTAGGTGGCACCTTTGTCTAAAGATTTTTTAGAGTAGCTACTAAATTTGTTGCATGAATGATGACCACCAATATAGGCTAACCTACATCATCCTTTGTTTGGACATGCTCTCCCTTGAACTCTGGATTAGGTGCCAAGTGCATTCTATTCTTCTTCCTCCTTTTCTTGTTACAAATCCTCAAAATGGATTGTTAGGATGAGCACCAAAATCTTGTAACAATTCCCAAGGGTAGTTCAACTTTGGCGAGGTGTCATCTCCGTGCCTATGATAACTGCTTGACATCTTTGTCCTTCTTTACTTTGATCTTCAAAGGTTTGGAGCACTAACACTTGCCCCTTCTTCATTTGATGCTTCTCCTTCTGAACCTTTTGAAAGATATGTTGATTCCCAAGTCATGTAGGTTTCTTCACTTGGCCAATGAAAGGCAAGGACCTCATCTTTCTTTGGTGATAATTTGTCCCACTCAGCAACCAACTGGTGAACCTCTATTCATACATTGGCAAAGTGTATCCTAGCATCCTGAAGGAGTTCAACAAATTGTATGAATGGGGTATTATCATCTGTACATAAAATGGAATCCACTTTAGATAATACTTGTCTATCTATTTGCTCTGTCCATTGATCTTTATTTTTTATTACCCCATCTGCCTTAATAAGACCAGGAAAGATTTGGAAATCATCCTGGAAATATCTTACCCTTAAGATTTCTGACCTTCTTCTTATACTCCCCCTATTTACCTCAAAGTAAAAAAGATCCTTAACAAACCTGTAAGTGTTTTTTAGCTCTATATTCACAATACATTTATCCTTATTTTGATCAAAAAATGACCTCAGACTATCTTTTCTTGCAGACCATCTTTCCAAAATCTTGTCCACAGTAGCCACCTCTTTCTAAAAAAATGCTAAGACGTCTACCAATTGTTTTGTAGATTTGTATATTTCTTTAGGCCTCACCTTTGCAAAAAAATGTGAAACAACATCTTTTATCTTCTTATCTAACCTATCCTTTACTTTGTGATCAATGTCCTCCTCATCTATGGAAGGAGGAAAAGGGGAAGGAGGAAGCTCAACAATAGGGCTTGATGAGGAAGGCCTAGCAGGGGAGGAAACTATCTGCATTTTCTCTGATAATTGTATTGGCCCATGCTCTCCCAATCTCTTTTTTAAGTCTACAATCAGAATATCTCACACAAGAATCCCCTATTTCATCTCACCATAAACCTTCAAAACTGTTTCCAATTTCGTAGTGAGCTCTTCCTTCTCTTTAGCTCCCCTTTCTGCCACTTTTGTTGTTAATTGTGTTGTGGCCATTACCATACCTGATGCTTCCCCCAAAGAAGTATCAGTAACCCTCCTTACAATTAGACTCCCTGAAAGATCATCTTTGACATTTTGTTTTCCCTTGTGACTTTCATTCTTTCTTAAAGACCACATTACCAAAGCTTGATGATTGTCACTGAAAATGACTCCCTTAACAACCTGTTCTACTTCCTCTAGAGTTCTGTGGAATCCCTTAACACTACTGCATCAGCTATATTCCATTCTAGGAGGATTAGTACTCCTGATACCTTTAGCATATCTCTTCCTTGTTCTGGAGTGATTTTTTTAAATTTTGTAGTCATCTCTATTTTCACTTCTTCCTCTATGATGTGTAAATCCTTCTCCAGATTCTCTTCATGTCCTCTTCTCATAGATTTCTTGAAATTTTTTGATCTTTAATTTCCAAAGAAATTGCATAAAGGCCCTAGTTTTAACAAAAGTATCATCAACCAAAAACTCTTCACAACCTTGCTTGATTATAGTGTCCAATTCTGTACCTTCCAATTCTCCTTCTATTAAATCCAACTTGGGTTCTTCTGGTGGCTCTGGCACTCCCTCATTTACTTCTTCATAGGTCATAAAGATTTGACCTAGAGCATCTACTTTCTGTACTTGTTCTGCAATCTCTTGGTCATTAGAAATTCTTAGAGGAGACTGTGATGGAGAGTACTCCTTTTCAACATGAGCAGGTATTTCTTCCACTCTTTGTTTCTTTGATGGGGGTGGAGAATCAATTACATCCTCAGAAGTTTGAGGATGAGGAGAATCAGGGACCTCTACAATCTCCTTTTGTTTTCCAACCTGTTGTAAGGTTGATGGGATATCCCTTTTATCTATTTTCTTTTGTTGGCTTTGCTCTGGTACCACAACATTGTAACCAGTCTTCTTTTGCACCATGTACCTCCTTGGGGGTAACCCTTTTGCAAATACAGGCTTGCTCAATAATTGTTTAGCCTTTTCTGGATCATCCTTCATAATATTTTCCTTCTTTTCACTTAGGGCCTAAAAAATACCCTGAAAACAATTCATAAGAGTATCTATTTTCTTCCCCATTGGAGTTATGCTTTTCAGGGGATCCCATCCAGAATCAAATTGCCGGATAAAATCTAATGTCTTCCTGTATACCAGCCATTTTTCTTTCCTAACCTCTTGTTCCTGCAACTTTGCTACATTCTTGATAATATCTTTAGGGAAATTAAAAATATGGTTAATCAAGGCACAATTGGCTCTCTTCTTAAACATTTCATTATAGAAACCTTCTAGATGTGTTGTTCTGGCAATTGCAGTAGCCATATGATATCGAGCTAGGATTTTATCCATGTAAACCCATCCACCCTTGGTAATTATGAATTGATGGGCAATGGTAACATTTGGGAATAAAGTTCCTTTTCCTTTCCAGTGAGGGCACACTCTTGAATATCTCCCAATTGCCTAAAGAACTCTACCATTCCAATCCTAAGGGGTACCTAATAGGGAAATATAAAAGGGGTCCCCCTGAAACCATACAACCTGATGACAGTTGATACATTGTAGAAAATAACATCTCCCCAATTGTGTACAATATTCAGATTCTTAGCAAACTGATTTGGCCTAATAAGCTATGCCAATACTATTGGGATTCTTGGGTTGTCTAAGACAAACAACTTCCTAAGCCTGGCTACAAAACATTTATCAAAATTAATGAAACTATGATCCTTCTTGTCCCAGGTCATTGTGAGGCTCCATAATTGGACTGGCATATCTTCACCATCCTTCTGTCTCACTAATTCCATTTCTTGTTCAAAATAACTTGCTCCTTTAAACAAAAATATGTACATTATGAAAGAGTACCAACAAAAGGGCCTATCATCTTCATTCTTTTGAATCTTCACTAATCCATTATGGATTAATTCAGCAACAAAAGGAGCAAAATAAAATGTAATAGATACGTGTGCATGTAAAATTTGGATCACCATGCACATCAAGTGTATTGGCATCCTTTCACTAACATCCTCTCCAAAAACATAACATAATGACCAATATGCACCCTTAGCTTTGGGATCAAAATATTTTATTTTAAAAGGCTCCTGAGTGTTTTGTCCCATAATAACCATTTTTCCAATTTTGGTGTAGAAATCCTTCAACAATTTGCCTTTGAAATAGTTCCTTTGTGCATCATACTCTTGCCTTAGCTCTTCAAAATCAATATTCTCTAAACTGTCTGAGGGTTCACTTAACCTGAACACCTTCCTCATCTCTTTAGCATAAATTTTAATCAATAGTATTCCCTTTGCATCCCTAACCTCTCTAGTGATTGGATCATAACTCTTTGCAACCTGGATCATCAAATCCACATCTAAAAAGACACCGGGTACCACAAGTTTTCCTAGGTCAAACTGCCATATATTGCTTGCAGGGTGAGGGGCATTTCTTTGACTAAAACCTACTTTGAATAACTCCAATCTAGTGATATCAGAGTCACCACTTGCGTTGATTGTACCAATTTTGGCTTCTCTAATAAAATTTGATGTGTCATATAAACCCTCTGCTACTTTTACCGTAGGATCTTTGGGAATCAAACTCTTGGTTTTCACCAGGTTAGTAGTAGAGCCGGGAAGTAATCACAACAAATCCTCATGAAAACTTCTTTCACTATACTCAATTTTACCAGACAATTCTTTCCTTGGTGCCATTTTAAGGTTTATCTTTAAAAGAAACCTTTGCAAGATAGATAAATTATAGAACTGTGATTCTTTTAGTAGGGAAGCAATTTGCACAAGTATTTCACCAACCTTTTTCTAGGAAACCACCAGGAGATAGTATCCAGTCCTCATAATTCTTCACGCCCAAGTCTCTACAAATTTTTGATCTATTTGTGCTTCTGAGAGTGCGCGGAATTCTAATATATGAGCAATTAAAGCAATCATTTCAAAAATTTATTTAGCATGACAACAATTACTCCTCTAAAAGAACAAACTGTCACTTCTCAATGGGAAACTTCAAATTTGCATCACTTTATCTCCAATTTGAATTAGAACTGTCGATCCTCATTAGCAAATGATCTAACATCCTATCGCATGATTGCATAGTGTGAAAACTACTCATGCAAACATACGACTAGCTGTCACTTTATCTCTCTATTTAGGGCAGTCTCTTATAACTTTCACCGTTAAGACAAAATGTTGTTCGCATGATCTCATAGCTTGAAAGAAGCTTATGCAAACATGCAAAAACCCATTAGCATCAATCATCGTCATTATCTTTCTTCAAGTTGCTGGTCCCACTTTGCCTTTATCAATAAAGAAAATCCACACTTGCAACACTTGGAAAGTTGTCATGTACTTTCTTTCTTTCCGAGCACTGGTGTCTGCTAACATCCTCCACATCAGCAAGTATTAATGACCCATCAGGGAGAAACCATATGGAAAAATTGACATGGGTCCTACTAATATTAGCCAATGAGAAAATGCTATTCATGTACATCTTGCAAAAGTCCCACCTGAGAATCGCGCTTGGCTTTATGCAAGATCAACGGCTTGTCACATGATCGCATAGGCCTCTAAGATCCCATGCGATTATACGACAGCCATCCGATCTTCCCCTTATTACTTTCAAACTCTGGAGATTCCTCTGCCACCGGCCCCACTGTCCTTTACAAATAAAAGGCCGCCACTTGTGAAATACTTGTCAGTGGTCCCACTTTGTTTCCGCATCAAGCTTCTTTATAAAATCAACGGCTATTTTGCATGTTCGCATGGCTTGGAAAGATTCCATGTGAACACATGACTACCATTAGATCTTCTTTAAAGATTCACAGTTGAATGAAAACTGAAACATTAGAATATAAGGTAATTAGGACATAGGATATATTATTTATATCACCGGGTTTCAAGACTTAGGAAAAAAGATATAACCCACGCGTGAAAAAATAAATGCATGTGCTCTTCAAAGAACTTAAGTGACTTAAAAAGTAATGCTCAAAAAGAAATGAAGAGAATGACTTAAGGTTTATTTGAAAATGGCAGATATTTTAGGGTTTTGACATGAATTCAAAATTCTTCAAGGGCAAGACCTAGGGTAAGGATTTTTGAACTTGGTTATGACAATTTTGAAGAAATTCCGACACCTGGATCCAGGAAAACTTCATGAACCAAAGGACTAAACCAACATTTGGACAAAAACCTCAGAAAATTAGGAATATACCCAACAGACCACTTTTCTAAGAGCACAAATTCCTATAGAATCCAACATAGATCTCACTCAAACACAAGGATGGATATCGAAGCACAAAAGCACAAACAACCTCAAATTTTGACAATAATGAGAAAAGCATGAAGAGAAACAAAATACAAGAGCAAGGGATCAAGCCATAAAACATGAGGAGACAGTGCAAAGTGATATCCATTCATATCAAACTAAGAGCACAGGTCACTCAAATCCCATCATAGGCATAAATGTCGAGTCTCAAATAATCATAGAGTGTATCAAGCATCAGATGCAAACTCAAATCAAGCATCAATAAGGCCAAGAAATAAGGGCAATACAATAGTGCACAAGTACACTCTATTAGCCTCACTGCCAAGAGAAAAAATCCCTAGATGATCCAAGATGTGCCTCATAATCTTCACTCAAACATAAAGCTAAAGAATGAAAAAATAACCCCAAAGGCAACATTTTTTACAATAATTGGTTAGGCACACCAACCAAAAAATTAATTTAAAACCCAAGGTTTGGATTATAGTAATAAGTAACCGAAATATCCTATATTCATTACAACCACATATTCCAACTACAATCGTGGGATATAACCAAGGATAATTTACAAAGCCTACCAACATGGAAAAATTCCAAATGGAAAATCACACAAAATGAGGCATACACAAAAATGCATAAAAATAAAATTTAAAATCTCACGATAAAATTATTACCCACTGGTTCTCAAAATCCCAATAGCCCAAAAGTGTAATAAAAATTCAAATACAACATTGTGGGAGAAAATAGACAGCCTAACAGCAATAATTTTCCATTTTTGAAAACTCAATCTCATACAAGCATAATCGAGCATCAAGTTCAATCATAAAAGAAAGGAAAACATAGATAAACATTTTGCTATTGCATTAAAAACAAGAAACAACTAAAAGATAGAGAAATGAATATAATATGAGAATCCTTACCTCATAGAAAAGTGTACAACTAGAATGAAGAAATAAAATTCAATGTTCAATGCACATAGATGAAACTATCAGCAAACCATAGCAATCCCTCCATGGCTCCAATGAGCCAATGCCCACAAAATATAGATACCCAAGTCACTCCCAACAAAAATAAATTGAATTTCTCCACAAGAGGGTTGGAGAAAATTCACATAATTATATAATTGAAAAGTGAGTAATGTTTATAGCTGAACGTGGACCTCTAATCCAACCATATACACAACATAGTCATTACTTGATCATCGAATCACGAAGATGAGTATGAATTACTCAATTCACAAGATTCTATCGATTCGACCTGTTGCCTCCTAATTAGCCAGGGTGTTTGAATTACTCTTAGAACGAGAGCCAACAACCAAAAGACCAAGGTAATATGAAGGATTTTGAAAGCTTGAAAGATGAACAAATTGCAATTAATCTAAGAATGAAGTGCAGATTTTAATCTAAGAACTTGAAAGAGATATGAGAATTAATCTAAAAACATATAAGCAAACTAGTTTAATATGAGAATGCAATTATACTAAATGAGAATTAAACTAATATGCAATAAAAGCTTGGAAACATGAAATAATTGAGACAAAATTTAACTATAGATTTGATACTCTCACAATTGCCTCCTCAAAATGAGAAAATGAGGTTCATAATATAGACAAAGCTGGAGAGAGGATGAAGAGTTTCTTGAAATGAAACGGTCGACTCTTCATTTCCAATTGAGACAAATATTGAAGGATTATTTAATTAAAAGAATGAATTATTGCCACATATGGGTAACCTTTTGAAAATTTTGAATTATTAAATCCAAATAAAGATAATAAATTCAAATAACCAAACAATATTAATTCCTTTTATGTGTATTAGCCGAATGGGGTGGTTTTAATTTAATTTAAAGCACTTAGGACTTTAGAATTAAATTAATTTATCATAGGGATTATTTTAGCTAATAAAGTCAAATACTTAGGAATTAATTATAGTGTGAGATTAATGCAATTTAGGGTTTTTGCATTTGACACCAAGTCAAATAAAGTCAGGTAGGAGAGAGAAAATTACCTAGTAAAATAGGACTTTAATGATGAAAAATCAAAGAAATGCACCAAAATTGATTGAAATTATAAGGTGGCAATTTTGGGGTATTACATTTGCCCCTCTTTGAATTGATGTGCGAGCAGCGCATTGATTCAAAGAATAGCCTGATGTGATAGATGATGAGCATTTTAGAAGTAAAGGTTAGATTGCCAAGACACCGATCAGATCGAAATGCAAAACCAACTTCAGAACGAAGCACGATTCTCCAAAGTCTAAGTTAGATTGCGAAGACAACGGTCTAATTACCACTTGAGAGAAAACTGGAATCGGGGTTATATTTCCCCAATACCCATTGGTAGAATGATAACTAATGTAGATTTAGGACTATCTCCATAATCAGGGTTAGATTTCCCCAATACGAAGCTTAGTCCTCCGAGACCCAGGTTAGATTGCCCAGATAACAGTCCAAAAGAGATTTTGAGAGACATCTCCAAAACAAAGCTTGACTTTCAAGAATTAGAGTTAGATTGCCCCAATACCTAATGAGATTTCAAGAACCATCTCTAGAATGAAGCTTAATCCTTGAGGATCCAAGTTAGATTGCTCAATTACCTAAAAGATAGATGACAAGATGTGAGGCTCAAAGATGCCCCTAGAGATGAGATGCCCCAAGTGGTGATGACTTTGATTTAGATCAGACTGATTCAAGAATTGATTCGACAAGATTCAATGATGCAATCATCCTGGCCCCTTAGGAGTGAAATCAAAAGATGACACGTCAAAAAGATGATTGACAGAAAAAGGTTGCAGATAGAGATAAGATCAGAGATCCAGAGGAACTCAGAATAGATTAAGGAAGCATTGAGAGGATGCATAAGTGATTCAGAGTGATTTGGAGGCCTTGTTGACCAAGTTTGACCAAATTTGACTAGAGTTGACTTTGATGAAAGCATTGAAGATCTCGATAAAATGATGATGAGATGAGATTCTAGCAAGAAAATGATGCCAGAAGGTCGACTGCACAAGCATCCGATCCCAAAGGATCCCAAAATTTTAAAACATGATTTCAAGCTATCTAGGAGTGTCATATTTTGATTTCGATCCCAAAAATGGATTCAAAATGGTCGATTTAGCCAAGGGTGAAGTTTTCATGCAAAACGGAGCACTTTTGAAAATTAGGTCAAAAGCTATATAAGGCCCGGAGGGGTCATTTTCAAATCACTATTCACTTTGTCTTGCGAATCTGAGAGCTCTAAGAGATAATGGAGGGTGTTCTAGTACATACACATTGATTCAAGCATTCCCGATGCCACAACTAACCGCTGGAGTATGACCCACTTGTGAGTAGCCGATAAACTATCTTGCATTTCAAATTTTAACGCTTTATAAGGTGATTTAGGCTAGATTTAGCATATTTTAAGCCTTGTTCTTCAACCCTCATGTGAGGAAATAGTTTCCTCACATCAGCCTCAGTCATCCCTTGCACGAGAAAATGGTTTTATCATATGGTTTAGGGCTTCCTCACCCGTGGTATCTCTACGAGCTCACGTGAGACACTTGGTGATGCCGCACGAGAGTTCATCCTATCTCGCGCAAAGAACTAGATTCCCCGCGTGAGAAGCTACTGCAGCATTTATAATCTTCATCTAATTTTGCATAAAATCATCCAATTAAAACATTCCAGAGTTGTGTTTAGGATAGATGTGTAGCCTCATTTATTATTTTTGCTTTGAAACCATCATGTTGAGATATTGATCCAATGTCGTCGCTTGCTTTGGAGGTTGACTTCCTAGATGTCGCATTCTAGTCGCACCATCGAGTCCTCACCACATTAGTACAAAGGTTGATCGATGCTGAGAGTGTCCACATCAAGGGGCTAGGATTGTCTTACTTGTATGATATAATTGACATTTGGGTAAATCATAGTTTTCTAGGTGCACTTGTCGAGCATTTACATTAGGAGATGAACACATTCCATTTTCTGATGGGGGAGATGATTGTCACTCCCAAGGATGTCTATCGGATACTGAGGATACCCTTCCATGGCGCTTGTGTTGAGTATGATATACAGTTGAGGGAAGGTACACTGGCACTGAGAGCCATATTCAGAGATGAATTAGTGATGGGTCAGGCCATCTCATGGGACGAGCTAGTCAGTAGATATGGTGGTGCTCATTGATTAGCAATTGTTTTAGCCATTTTCCTGAGTTGCTACCTAGATCCTGATCGAGGCCAACACAAATTGGAGTGCGGCTAGGGATAGATGTTATAGCAGATACTGGATAGGCCAACTACCATATTTGGAATGGGTGAGTGCATGCTCACATAGATGTACCATGAGATGCACGAGGTCATGTATCAAAGTGCCAAGACCATGGCCGCTGGAGTTTTTGTATTGTAGATCTAGGCCTGGGAGCATCTCCTTGTTTGCAGGCCAATATTTCATGATACACGATAGGCCCTCGAGCCTTACATTTACAGATATGCAGGCCCTATGACTCAACTAGTGCTGGGTAAGACCAAACAATGGAGGGGGCAGTTAGATGATATGGTAGCAATTGTTTGGAGACGTTGGGTTGCCACAAAGCCATGGAACGAAGCTCAATGGGAGCTCTCCCATATGTTCACCTTGCATCCATTGATTGGACATACTATTAGCATCATTGAGTGATTCTTGCTCACATGAGTGTTACACTAATTTGGGAGACAACGTGACATCTCAAAAGAGTATGTTACATATGCTCGCTTCGTCAATGAGACAAAGATGGGCTGGCAACCCAAGTTAGATCAGGGTAGATGCACGATTGAGGCATGAGTACCTCCAGCTCATTGGGATTACATGGTGAATGTCACCAATGTAGGGATGACACCTACATATTGAGATCACCTCTTGGTGCACCCCTACTTGAGGTTCACAGATCCTGTTAGCATGGGCCAAGGGGCACAATAGTAGCTTGCACAGTAGCAGGTACCTGCCTAGCAGCAGATACCTATACAACAACCTAGATAGCAATAGGTTGCACAATAGGGGCCACAATAGCAGTAGCAGAGATAGAGGGTATTGAGGCTAAGGATAGGGTAGAAAGACATCCCTCATAGGAGTATGGGATCAAACGTAGGTACAGGTAGTAGTGGAAACCAACAGAGGTGCACTAGGTAGAGGATAGGAGATACCTCCTAGCAGCCACCTCCTAATAAGGAGGCACAAGTTGAGGATATTGATATGTTTGATTAGGCCACACAGAGACCACCACAGCTAGCATAGGTATAGGAGGCTCTTAGGAAGAGCCAAGAGAGAGTTTGATAGGTACAGCGAGAGAGGGATGACTACCACACCTAGGTCATCATCCAGGAGACGTGGGTGACAAATAGAGAGTGGGAGATTAGAGAGCTCTGAGAGGAGCTGGCTAGGACATGGCTAGAGACTAGATATGAGTCTGCTCAGGTAGCTTACTACTATGTGCCATATGTTGGCATTGTTCCAGATCTATTAGAGTAGGTGCCTCCATTTTTTGAGTACACCAAAGCAACACAGGGACCTCCACCGCCAGGACCACCACTACAGGCACCTCCATAGGCACCTCCACAGAGACCACCATACGGACCTCTTCCACCATCTCCTCCAAGTGGTGATGGGTAGAGTTATCTCATTTAGACATTCATATTGTAGCCCATATTTTGATACTGTGCTCGAGTAGCACCATTCTTTTTGTACATGACATTGATCGACCGTGAGATATATATATGAGATCGCCTCTTTGATATCATTGTACTTGATTATATATTTCTTTAATGTTGATGTTCATGTTTTATGAGATGTTTCCTATATGATTTAGATGTATGGATTAGATATGTATGAGATGCACATGCTTTCTTTTATGATAGTATATGAATATGAAATGTGAAATGTGATGATAGATGGATATGGATATGTAGATGTAGAATGTATGTAAATGCAATTTATGGATGAAAATGGAAATGCAATGTATGTGATACTAATCATCTCATGTAGGATGTAGCAATATATGATAGGTACTAACCAAAATAATGTTTGAAGATTGAGAACGAGGACTAGATACTTGTGTAGCCAAGACAAATCTAGGACAAAGATGAGAACCTTTGATGAATAGATCCAGTTGAAGACAATCAAGAGAGTATCAAAACATTGTCTCAATGCAAGTCTAGAATGAAAAAAAGAAAGTTTAAGCTAGATGCAAGCCTAGAATGAACATGCAATCCCTAGGACTTGGTTGTTGGACTTGTCATATTATCATCATAGAGTTTTTAGGTACGGGATGATCACAAGATGCCATACAATCCTCACTAACATTGCAATCATGAGAATATGAATATGACATTAGTCTTAGATTTTTCAGAATGAGGTGTAAGCTTTAAGGCACAAGAAGCCAAAATGACCTGAACACCTATTCCTTTTAATTTAGCAAGTTAACATAAGCATCAAAGCATAGCTGATAGAATGACCTGAATGTTTCTTGCATATAAACAAACCAAACACATGAGAGTTCCTTCTTTTGCCAAAGAATGCTGATAGTGACCCTTACGTTCACTTAACAGGATGAGCATTAGCAATTTTACTTGTAGCAGAAAGAAATCACCCAAACAAACAAGGAGAAGAACCAAACTCAAAAAAGCTTCCATATAAAAGGAGTTGAGGTACACATGGCCATCCAATACGTGATGAAGGCTCTTATAGATGGACACCCCTCTTATGTGAATTCTTTGGATCATTGGAACTAAACCAACAAACAAAAAGCAAAGGAAAGACCATGCCCCCAGTCTTCGCTTCTCTCGGTCAAGAAGACATCTTAGAGTTTCTCAAGGAGGAATGATAAAGAAAAAGACAAACACATAAGAGAAAAGCTCAACATGCTTAAAGAGCTACATAGTCAGTTTTCAGTTTTAGTTTCAGCGGATTGATTGTCAAATCAAAAATTTCTAATGTTCAAAGTCTTAACAGGACAATGAAAGCAGGCAGACGCAGTGAGAACCACTGATGAACATTGCAAGAAATGAAGTCTCAAGGAGATATCAGAGCACTAACCAAGTATCAATAGGAGGATGCAGTGAGAACCACTGGTGATCAATACAAGGAGGATTCTTGAAAGAGAGAACCAAGCACAAAGGAAGTATCAGCAAGCAGATGTAGTGAGAACCACTGGTGACTAATGTAAGGAAGAGATCCCAAAAAAGAGGGGTTCAAATGAGAGCTAGGTATCAGTAGGAAGACACAATGGGAACCACTGGTGACCAATACATGAGAGATCCTCAAGGAGAGAAATCTCAATAGTAGCTAGACATTAGCAGGCAGACGCAGCGAGAATCACCGATGACTGATGCACGAACAAAACTTCTAAATGTGATAGGACAATGCCCCCTAGACCAAGAAGGTGCCCCCAAGTGTAACCAATTCCAATCCATGAAGAGTCAAGAAAAATCTCAAAGATAACTGAAATCAAGTGCATGAGCTAGCAAACTAAAGCAAGAAATGGACTAAAGTAGGAAACAAACTAAAGCGAGAAAGTGAGAAAGAAAACTAAAGCAGGAAAGCAAGAGCCAAGTGGTGCTGCAATAGGTATAGCATTGGGAAACAAGAGGTGCTTGTTTACCAGGTTTTCACCATCTTGGCAGAGATTCTATTTTTTCTACCATGACGTTTGTTTGCCAGGTTTTCATCAATGGCACATTTTTTTCTTTTTCAATTTTTTTTTGTTCTTTTCTCTTTTTTTAAAATTTTTTTGTACTTTTTTTTAATATTTCATTTTTTTGTATTTTTGATCTTTTGATTTTTTTGTATTTTTCAATTTTTTTTTAGTATTATCAAGGTGCCTGTTTACCAGGTTTTCACCAAGATAATAGATACATCAAAGTGCCTGTTTACCAGGTTTTCACTAAGATGATTATTTTTTCAGGACATTTTGCAATTTTTGGGATTTTTTGACAATATACCATTTTTTGGATTTTTTCAGGATCAATAAGTATGTATATGAGCACATAAGAAATGTCTTAGCTGTAGAATCTTTTCAAGTGAAGAGCATTGATAGGCTCTTTGAGTTGTTCCCCTTCAGCAGTAGATAGTTGGTATGCACCAGACCCAAATGTTGCAGTGATAACATATGGACCAAGCCAGTTTGGTTCAAATTTCCCTTTCTGGACCCGCTGCAGCTAATTTTTGGGGTTTTCTCTTAGGATGAGATCACCCACCTAGAATTCCCTTGGTTTGACTTTCTTAGTGTAGCTCTTAGACATTCTTTTATGGTATGCTTGAAGATGATCGAATGCCACTTTCTGACATTCATCCAGTAACTCTAGCTCTTGTAGCCAGGATATTTTATTTTCTTCATCAGTGATGAGGCCCCTCAGAGAGACTCACAATGTAGGAATCTCAACCTCAATAGGCAATACAACATCTACTCCATAAACCAAGGAAAAGGGAGTGGCCCCCGTTGGTGTTCAAATGCTTGTTCTTTAGGCCCATAGAGCTGGATTAATCTGGAGGTGCCAATCTCTACCAGATTTATGAACTATTTTGTGCAAGATTTTGAGAATTGTCTTATTAGAAGCTTCTACTTGTCCATTACCCTGGGATAATAGATAGACGACTAATGCTGAATGATCCTGAATTTTGTGCATAACTCTTTCAGGTCCTTGTTCTTGAATTGTCCCTCATTGTTAGTGATAATGGATGAGGGCACACCATATCTACAGATGATATAGTTTAGTATAAACATAGCCGCAGACTTGCCATCAGCTATAGCCAGAGGCACTGCCTCAACCCACTTATTAAAATAGTCTGTAGCTATGATGATAAACTTATGTCCTCTTGAAGAAGAAGGATGTATCTGACCCAACAAATCAAAGGCCCATTACTGAAATGGCCAGAAACTAATGAAAGGAATAAGCTCTTTAGCAGGAGAATGGATTAGATTTCTATGAAATTGGCACTGTTTACAAGCCTTGGCATATTGAACAGCTTCTTTCTCCATATCTAGCCAGTAGTAACCAGCTCTAATAAGTTTATGAGCTAACGGTAGACCACTCAAATGAGACCCACAGATACTTTTATGTACCTCAGCTAATGCATGTTTGGACTCATTGGGTTCTAGACACCTAAGGAGGGTACCATCTAGACCCCATCTATACAAGTCATTTGCTATGATGACATACCATGAAGCATTACAAATTAGGTGACACTTTTCATTCTAGGTATAGGTGTCTAGAATTATGATACAGGAGCATCCTGGGTGTAAGAGCAATCTTGCATCACCCAAAAATATTTCTATTTTTGTATTCAATAAGGGCTATTTTGTGCAGAGCTGCTATTTATGGAAAGTTATTATTTTTTGGTAATTTTTGCATGTGCTCAGAATGATCTTATTTCTTTCTTGGAGGTTCATTTTGGTCATATAAGCCTGCCAGTAAAGTTTCATTGCCAGATCAAGTGTATATTGGAAGATATTGAAGATTTTCGGTATTGGTAGCAGGGTACAGAAACTTTGAACTCAGTTTTGAAGGCTTTAGAGGCCTCGGATGAGGTCAAAAATTTGGATGACGGGCGCTTGCGCGGGTCAAGCCTGTAGAGCACTTCGTGGCATTTCTAAAATGGGGTTATAATAGCCGATCGGGTCAACTGGTGATGACTTATGGTCTTCGGAAGTTGGGCCACCCGAAATGGCGAAAAATAATTTTCTTCAAAATTTATGTTCGGGTTTCAAAGGTTATGTTGAGCCGACTATGATGTAATAAAATGTCAAATAAAATAATTCTAAGTTTGGTCGGCCTTATTGGCTAAAATTCTGGAACCTTCCCAGGCGGTGGAAAATTGCCTATATAAGGAAGGCTGTATTATTGTCTTAGGCAGTTCAGAATAGTTCTGGGTAGTAGATTTGGGTAATAGTTCGAGGCTTTGTCCTAAAGAATATTGTAAGGGAATGCCCATGTGGCTTTGCATATTGTAATTCTGAAAGTTTGTAATTCCACATTTGTGGAGACAATAAGAAGCCAATTTTTTTGTTCTTGCATATTATTGTTGTTGTTTCTCTATATCTGTTATGTGTTTGTGGTATTAAGGGGAGCACCCTTCATCAAGTGGTATCAGAGCAGGTTTTCTTGAGTGTGTAAATAGATCGCCGACTGTGAGGTAGTTTGCACCAGGACCGTGGTTAGGGTTTCAGCGCGCATCATGAAAATGCCTCCACGAAGAGAATGTGGTGGAAGAGATGGTGCTGTGACACCTGAGGTTAGAGAGCTGCAGAGACAAGTGCGAGCATTGCAAGAAGAGATTCGTAGAGGAATGAATCTTAATGTCAGAGACGAAAGCGAGGATGAAGCTGAAGAAGAATATCAAGAAGGAGAAGTTGAAATTGTGAACCAGGAGGAAGAAAGACTTTTTCGGGCGATTTCCAAGATTGGGAAAAGACCTAAGATTGAGGTTCCTACATTTTCTGGAAATCTTAACCCAGAGGAATTGATCGACTGGATCAATGAATGTAAGGAATATTTCAAGTATGAAGATGTTGAGGATCCTGATAGGGTCAAATTTGCGAAGGCCAGACTGAAAGGTCATGCGAAGATATGGTGGCAAGAGATTCAGTTGGAGCGAAATAGAAGGGGAAAGGAGAAAATCATGAGATGGGATCGGATGGTGGATAAATTGAAGTGACAGTTCATTCCTGTTGATTATGAGCTTGATCTACTAAAGAAAATGCAAAGTTTGAAGCAAGCAGGAAGATCTGTTCAGGAGTATACAGAGGAGTTCTATCGACTCCTCATCAGAACAGGCCATGCAGAAGCTGATAAGGAGAAAGTTTCCCGATACCTTAATGGGTTAAGGCCAAGCATTCAGGAGGAGTTGAATCTGGTTCGAATGAGCAGTATTGAGGAGGCATACCAATTTGCCCTAAAAGTAGAGGAAAAGCTGAACAAGAAGTTCGAGAGCAGAAAAAATGGAAGAGGCCGCGGTGGACGATCTGGTGGACGGTCATATTGTGGCCGAAATGAAGATCCGAAAAAGAAGGATGAGGCCAGTAGCAGTCAAAATCAGCGAGGAAATAATTCCAATCGCTTTCAGGATCAGAATAATAGAGATCAGAGAGGAAGAGGAAGAGGACAAGGATCTGGAAGAGGTGGCTTCCGTGGAACATGTTTTCACTATGGAGAAGAAGGTCATAGGGCATTTGAATGTCCTCAGCGCCAAGGCAGAACAGACAGGAGAAATGAAGGCCAGGCCAGAGTTGCACATGTAGATGAAGATGCCAGATCATCAAATTCTGAAGATGCTAAAAGAGGAGAAACGTTGATTAACAGAAGAGTCTTGTTGAGTGGTGAGAATGAACTTGAGCAAAGGAGGAGCTTGTTTCACACCAGGTGCAAATGTGAAGGTAAATGTTGTGATGTGATTATTGATAGTGGAAGCACTGACAATTTGGTGTCAGAAGAGATGGTGACAAAGTTGAAGCTCAAGAGACAGAAACACCCACATCCATATCGGATTGCCTGGGTACAGGATGACCACAAGGTCATGGTCAATGAACAATGCCTAGTGAAGTTCAAGATCGGTGGGTACCAAGATGAGGTACTATGTGATATCATCTCTATGGATGCATGTCATATGTTATTGGGTAGACCATGGCAGTTTGACAGATGTGTTGTACATGATGGTCGTGCGAATACATATTCCCTGACAAAGGATGGAGTGCGGCATAAGCTAAAACCATTGAAGAAGACTGAAGAAAAGGTATGTGGTAATGCAAGGATAACTTTTGTTGATGGAAGAAATTTCTTAGATGGTATGAGGCATGAGCATGTATGTTTTTCTTTAATTCCAAAAGCTGGTAAAGAGAAAGTAGAAGATGTTCTTGTAGAAGTTGCAGATTTGTTGAATGAGTTTCAGGATATTGTATCCGATAACGTGCCTGATGGATTACCACTAGTTAGGAAGATCAGTCATCAGATGGACTTGATCCTAGGAGTGAGTTTGCCGAATAAGGCAGCACACAGAATGACACCTACAGAAAGTGAGGAGTTGAAGAGACAAGTACATGAACTATTGTAGAAAGGATTGATCCGTGAGAGTCTGAGTCCCTGTGCTGTACCAGCGGTATTAGCACCAAAGAAGAATGGAGAATGGAGGATGTGTACAGATTCCAGAGCAATAAACAAGATCACAATCAAGTATAGGTTTCCATTGCCACGAATGGATGATATTATGGACTATTTGAGTGGAGCTGTGTATTTCTCAAAGATAGATTTGAAGAGTGGATATCACCATATTCGGATCAGAGAAAGAGATGAATGGAAGACTGCCTTCAAGACAAAGGAAGGACTATATGAGTGGTTAGTCATGCCTTTTGGGCTAACCAATGCACTAAGCACTTTCATGCGGCTCATGAATGAGGTTCTAAAAGAATTTTTGGGTAAGTTTGTCATTGTTTACCTAGATGATATTTTGATCTTTAGTAAGGCATTGGATGAGCATATGATGCATATTCGTATGGTATTTGAGAAGTTGAGAGAAGAGAAATTGTTGATTAATTTGAAGAAGTGCAGTTTTGTGAAGAAAGAGTTAGTGTATTTGGGATTTGTAGTTTCAGCAGAAGGTCTAAAAATGGACCCAGAGAAGGTACAGGCTATCCTTGAATGGCCTACTCCAAGGAGTGCTACTGAGGTAAGATCTTTTCATGGTCTAGCTAGCTTTTACAGAAAGTTTATCAGAAATTTTAGCAGTATTTGTGGACCCTTGACTGAAACAATGAGAGGGGATAGAAAAGAGTTTAAGTGGACTAATGGGGCAGAAAAGAGTTTTCAATTGTTGAAACAAAAAGTTACAGAACAACCAATTTTAGCACTTCCAGATTTTAATAAGGTGTTTCAAGTAGATTGTGATGCTAGTGGTACTGCAATAGGAGCTGTTATGAGCCAAGAAGGTAAACCTGTTGCTTATTTAAGTGAGAAGTTAAATGATGCCAAGAGGAAATATTCTATTTATGATCAGGAATTTTATGCTATAGTTCAGGCATTAAAGAAGTGGAGACATTATCTGCTTCCTAAGGAGTTCATTTTGTATACTGATCATCAAGCTTTGCAATATTTGAATAGTCAAGGAAAATTGAATCAAAGGCATTTGAAATGGGTTGAGTTTTTGCAGAGTTATACATTTGTTTTGAAACACAGGAGTGGAAAGTCTAATAGGGTTGCAGATGCTCTTAGCAGAAGGCAACTATTGCTGACAGAAATGCAGATTGAAGTGATTGGGTTCAAGGAACTCAAGAATTTGTATCCAGAGGATCCTGATTTTGGTGAAGCTTGGAAAGCTTGTACAGAACCTGTTACTCTAGACAGGACGAAATGGTTGGATTTCATCATCCAGGATGATATGCTATTCAGAGGGAGTCAGTTATGCATTCCACGAAGTTCTATGAGGGAGAATCTCATCAAGGAGAAGCATAGCGGAGGATTGGCTGGACATTTTGGTCGTGACAAAACCCTTGGTTTGGTTAGTGAGAATTATTATTGGCAACAGTTGCAGCAAGATGTGAAGAAGTTTGTACAGAGTTGCAGAGTATGTCAAATGGCAAAAGGAGTGAAGCAGAATACAGGGTTGTATCAGCCATTATCTATACCAGAGAAGTAGTGAGACTTCATGGTTTGCCAAAGACCATAGTTTCAGATCGGGACACTAAGTTTGTTGGATATTTTTGGCGTACGTTGTGGAAGAAGTTGAAGACAGATTTGAAGTTCAGTTCATCACATCATCCACAGACTGATGGACAGACAGAGGTGGTGAATAGGAGTTTGGGGAATTTGCTGAGATGTTTGGTTGGAGATAAGCCAATGGGATGGGATTTGATTTTACCACAGGCCGAATTTGCATACAATAATTCTGTCAATAGGAGCACTGGTAAATCACCATTCCAGATTGTATATGGAAGTAGTCCAAGAAATGCATCTGAATTGAGGAAGATAGATAAAGGAGAAATAAGTAGTGCTGAAGTTGAGGATTTTGCAGAACACTTGAAGAACATCCATGAGGAGGTGAGGAAGCATATTACCAAGATGAATGCACAGTATAAGGCTAAGGGAGATGAGAAAAGGAGGTATAAGGAATTTCAGGTTGGTGATGAAGTCATGGTTCATTTGCGGAAGGAGCGGTTTCCAGTTGGTACATATAACAAGCTGAAAATGAAGAAGTTTGGACCATGTAGGATACTGAAGAAATATGATTCAGGAAACGCATATGAGGTAGAATTACCTACTGAGCTAAATATTTCGCCAGTGTTTAACATTTCAGATCTGACAGAGTATCATGAGGGAGGTGTTGAAGATGAGATCACAGCGGCACAGTGGAGTATTCCAGCAACTAGTTTAGACACTAAGGAGATTGAAGATATACTGGATAGTCATGTTGGCAGAAGCACAAGGAACAAGACATATGAAGAATATCTGGTCAAGTGGAAAGGATGACCTGTTGAAGATTCATCATGGCTAACAAAGGAGGAGGTTAACTATCTTAGTTTTCCCCTGCACACCTGAGTTGTGACAGGGTCACTTCTCAAATTACCCCAGGTGTCTGATGCAGGAGCATCCTGGGTGTAAGAGCAATCTTGCATCACCCAAAAATATTTCTATTTTTGTATTCAATAAGGGCTATTTTGTGCAGAGCTGCTATTTATGGAAAGTTACTATTTTTTGGTAATTTTTGCCTGTGCTCAGAATGATCTTATTTCTTTCTTGGAGGTTCATTTTGGTCATATAAGCCAGCCAGTAAAGTTTCATTGCCAGATCAAGTGTATATTGGAAGATATTGAAGATTTTCAGTATTGGCAGCAGGGTACAGAAACTTTGAACTCAGTTTTGAAGGCTTTAGAGGCCCCGGATGAGGTCAAAAATTTGGGTGACGGGCGCTTGTGCGGGTCAAGCCTGTAGAGCGCTTCGTGGCATTTCTGAAATGGGGTTATAATAGCCGATTGGGTCAACTGGTGATGACTTATGGTCTTCGGAAGTTGGGCCACCCGAAATGGCGAAAAATAATTTTCTTCAAAATTTCTGTTCGGGTTTCAAAGGTTATCTTGAGCCGACTATGATGTAATAAAATGTCAAATAAAATAATTCTAAGTTTGGTCGGCCTTATTGGCTAAAATTCTGGAACATTCCCAGGCGGTGGAAAATTGCCTATATAAGGAAGGCTGTATTATTGTCTTAGGCAGTTCAGAATAGTTCTGGGTAGTAGATCTGGGTAATAGTTCAAGGCTTTGTCCTACAGAATATTGTAAGGGAATGCCCATGTGGCTTTGCATATTGTAATTCTGAAAGTTTGTAATTCCACATTTGTGGAGACAATAAGAAGCCAATTTTTTTGTTCTTGCATATTATTGTTGTTGTTTCTCTATATCTGTTATGTGTTTGTGGTATTAAGGGGAGCACCCTTCATCAAATTATTTGGTCACAGAGGTAGGAATAAATATGGTGGTAGTAGGATGAATCATGTCCAATGACTGAACAGATCATCCTAGATTCAGGAATGTCATAGGTTGGGTAGCGTAATGTCTCCACCAGGAATTCATGTTAGAATTCATTTTCTGGCATCTATAACATCAAGGCAAGAGTGGCCATAGCATCGACTGCTTTATTGTCTTCCCTTGGAATTTGCTGGAAAGAAATGTGTGCAAAATACTATTTGAGATCATCCACCATTCATTTGTAAGGTACTAGCTTGTCATCTTTTATTTGATAGATACCATTAACTTGGTTGATGACTAATTGAGAGTCTCCAAAGACCTTGAGCTCATCTACACACCATTCAATGGCTATCTTCATACCGTTGATGAGAGCTTCATATTCAACGATGTTGTTTGTGCAGGGAAACAACATTTTATAAGCTTTGGGCAATGAGTATCTTTGAGGTGTTATAAATAGAATGCCTGCACCTAATCCTTTCTGAGTGAATGATCCATCAAAGAACATGCTCCAAGCCTGATGTGTGAGAAGCATGATGGATTCATTTGGGAATTCAATGTTTAAAGGCTGGTGATCATTCAGAGGTGCTTCCACTAACTGATCAACAATTGCTTGTCCTTTAATAGCTTTTCTTTTCACATATTCAATGTCAAATTCACTAAGTATCATTACCCATTTTGCTAGTCTACCTGTGAGGGCAGCCTTGCTCAGCAAGTACTTTAGTGGATTAATTTTTGCAATGAGCCTTGTAGTGTGAGCGAGCATATAATGCCACAATTTCTATGAATAAAATACTACTACTAGACAATCTTTTTCAATGACAAAATAGTTCATTTCATAAGAAACCAATGTTCTTCTGGTATAATAAATGGCTCTCTCTTTTTTGTTTTGATCCTCTTGAGCTAGGAGAGCACACAAAGATGTGTTTGTAGCTGAGATGTATAGTATGAGCAGCTTCCCATGGATAGGGGGCATTAATATAGGTCGATTAGCAAGATACTATTTAATTTGAGTGAGTACCCTGTCACATTCTTCATTCCATTCATAAGTCACACCCTTGTGCAAAGTTTTAGTGAACGGTTGTGACTTGTCAGCCAATGATGAAATGAAGCACCGAATAGATTGTAGCCTTCCCTGAAGTCCTCTCATTTGACTGGTGTTCTTAGGTGGAGGCATGTCCATAATAGCTTGAAATTTTTTAGGGTCAACCTCTATGCCTTTAGCTGAAATGATGTAACCCAAGAATTTCCCATAAGTGACACTAAATGCACATTTTTTGGGATTAAGTCTGAGACTAAATTGTTCCATGTAGTCAAGTATGGAACCCACATCTATAAGATGAGTTTTTCGCTACATGCTTTTGGCCAAAGTTTCATCCACATAATCTTCCATTGTTTTATGCATCATATCATGGAAAATGTTAGTGACAGCTCTAGCATTCTTAAGCCCAAAAGGCATGACATTCTAGCAGAAGGTGCCCCAGGCACATGTGAAAGTGGTCTTTTATTGATCTTCTAGAGCAATTTTTATTTGATTATAGCCAGAGAAGCCATCCATCAAGGAATACATCTTACAGGTCTTTTCTCATTGATTGGCGTGTCTTGTCCTCCCCCTTTTCCCTTTATGTTCCTCTTGTGAGTACCTAAATCTACATTTTTACTATTATTCTTGGCTCTTTAATATCCTGATGATGGATCACAGAGTGTGATCTAAAACATTGATACTAAAAATTCACACAGAATCAAATCCAGAAATTCAGCTCTTTAACAATGGATTGTGGAAATCTCATGCTATTAATCTCATAGCCTACTGTCCTATCCACTATCATGTCAATATTGGGTAGTGGGAAGTCATATTTTGGACATGCCTTATTTAGATCCCTGAAGTCTAGGCACACATGAATGGATTTATCATGTTTGGTGACCGGAACAATATTTTAAATCCACTCTACATAGTCAATAGTTCTTATGAAACTAGCCCTAAGAAGCTTTTCTAGCTCTACTTTGACTAAAAGTGCCATGTGTGGATGCATCTTTCGAAGCTTTTGTTTGACAGGCTTAATACCTGGTGCAATGGATAGATAATGCATGATTAGATTGGGGTCTAATCCAGGAATATTAGAGTAAGTCCATGCAAAGTTTATTTTCTTTCTTTGAAATAACCTAGTGAACTCTTCCTTTTCTTTTGCGGATAATGACTATGCTAGATGAATAATTTGTGGAGCAGCCTCTGTACCCAAATTCATTGGTTGTGTCAGTTCAATCAATACTAATGATCTCTCTTGAAAGTGACTCAGGGGTCTATCAAGTATCTCATCCTTGGGTGCCTCAAAGATATTTTCACCCTCGGATACATATTTTATTTTTACTATTTTTGGCTCTAATACTGCCACAATGTGGTTTTCACCATAAGAGCATCTATTTTTTCTTCTTTTAATTTTTTGACTAAGATACTTGATATCTGCCTCTATCATGTTGACACTACCTTCACTGGTGGAGGACATTACAGATTTAATACCATGGAGGTAACAGGCTAGAGTGTAATCATTCTAGAATGTTAGGACTTCATTGGATAAGGAAGGGTAGTTCCAATTTATCAGCTCAAGATTTTTGAGTGAGAGAGAAGTAGTGGCTAGTTCAATTGCGTTCACAATATAATCATCAAAAGTGTGGATGAGCAAGTCCACACCTTGAGTGATATCATCCAAAGGAGTGTTCGAATCCATATGAGACCCCACGTCAGAAGTAGAGGACAAGTTAACACCGATAGCATCTAATTCATGCATCCTAACACTAGACTCTTCACCTACTTTGAGAGGGTTTTCAAAGGTATGCACCATGTCTATATCTTTATCACAAGTAGCATCAGACAAAGATTCAAACTCATACTCATGTGAGTCAGTACTTGATGTGGGAATTCCATTAGCACTGGCTCTATCATCTCACTCATCTTCATCTCTTGTAGCATTAATGGCTTGCTGAAGTTGATCTTTTTTAAACTGCTCTTGGAAATGTGGTGGTATGTACCATTCACCCTGAGAATCAGAATCAGCCATTTGTATTTCTCTCCATTGGTCATACGTGAGTCAATGCACCGAAGTGGTCTCATTAGAATCACTATCAGTCTCTACCAGGTGGACAGGTATGACAGGCTCATCAGGTTCTGCAAAGAGTGCAACAAATTCCAAAGGAATTGGATATGGAAAAGTATCTTCATTAGAGCTGGCCTCTAGATTTACATCTGGGGTAGTATCTTCAAATTCTAGTTTAGGTTTAGGTTCAAGTTCAAGTTCAGGTTTTGGCACAAATTTGTTTATCCCTAGATGAAAGGGGATCTTTTTGAAGCCTAAGCTAGTAGTACCCTTTGCGCGGTGACCTGTAGCTTCAATGGGTTTCAGAAAACCATTATCATTCATTCCTATATGACCACTCCCTTTATAGATGAAGCACTTCATGATCTTGAAGGTCTCACGGTATGGCTCTTGTTCTAAGTCTAGAGGTGGAGTAGTCATTTCAGATGTTTCTTTCCCTTTATAGATCCAAGCTGTGATAACTCTTTCTTCATCCTCATCTTCTAAAGGTGTAGAGGCATGTACAAAGGTGCCATCATAAACTATTTGAGGAGAGTTATCAGAAGGTTTGTTACTCTCAGAAGGTCTCCCATAGGAGGGTGGAGATGGAGGGAGAGCAGCTAGTGATAGAACAGGTTCAATTCGATATTCTCCCATGCCTATATCCTTAAGTTTAAGAATCTATTCCATTTCTTTGAGCTTGGCATCATAGAATTCAGTGGATTTTCTATTAGTTGGAACAAGACTATCTGTAGATTGTGCAAGTTTGTTGCAAGAATAATTGGTATTAGCAGGCACAGTGACTTTCGCTCCATAGAATGAAAACTTGATGCATTGATGGTATGTAGACGGAATGACCTGCATCTCATGAATCCATGGTCTACCCAACAAGATGTTGTAGGTAAGAGGAATGTATAGAACTTTAAAAGTAACATCTCTCTCAATAGGGCCAACTTGGATTGGCAGCACAACTAAACCTTGGGATTTGCATTCCTCTTCATCATAAGCTTTGATAGTAATCTTTTTGCAAGAATCTATACAATCCTCATCATAACCTAGCTGGGCAAGAAACTTAGCAAAATAGATATTGAGACTAGTACCATTGTCTATGAGTACTCAGTGGACATGCTTAGGGCCTATCATGAATTTTATATGCAAGGGAGCGTTATGCAGATGGCTCAAAGAGTGATCATCTTCTTTGGAGAAGGAAAAATAATGAGGTGAGGTCAAATGAACCACCATAGATTGGAACTGGTTGAGATCAAGATCTTTGGGGACATTTTCCTCAGTGAGGGCCTTATCCAAAATCTGCCTATGAGTAGGCAAGATCTTCAACAACTCAAAAATGGTGATCTGAGCATTGGTTCCTTGGAGCTAATCTAAGATTCTATAATTAGTTGTGCTAGATGTAGGGACCAATTTTGAGGTTTTGTTGGTAGGACCAACAAAAATCTTATCTACAGTTTGTTTTAGAGAAGATATAGGAGGATCAGGACCTTTCAAAATAATCCTTCCATGTGATCAAGTAACAACATTGGCACTATCCTAAGGTTATTCAGATTCAAACAAATGAGACATGGAACTACACAAGATGAAAGGATTCTTAGGTTTGGGAGCATCACCACTCCCCTTAATAGTAATTACATCACAATACTCAACCTCAAGAGGTTTGATCATACCAATGACATTGTCATCGTTAGTATATGTGTAATTGACCTTAGCATTGGTATTCTTAGTCTTTGAAGATTCACCTTTCTCGTGGGGAGGAAAGGGATCTTTAAATGCTTGATGATCTGAATTTTTGTTATGGTTATTCACAACAATGTCACCATTGTCAATTAGATCTTGAACCTTATGTTTCAGCCGGAGACAAGTAGAAGTCTTATGACCAATGTTTTGGTGATAGTCATAGTATGCATTTTCATTCCACCAATGAGGTTGTGGTTGTGGGTCATAGGGATGTTTTTCCAAAGGAGTGAGTATTTGATTCTGCACAAGAGTCTTATAAATCATATCGAGCAGTTCTACCAAGGAAGTGAATTCACGCTTGGGTCGGGAGGCCTAAGGTTTGTCCCTAGAAAACCTCGAAGGTTGTTGATTTTCCGTCATAGGCTTTTCAGTGGCTTTGATCGCCTATATGCTAGAAGAGAGATTGAAAACACACTTAGTAGGCTTCAGGGTCACATTTTCAACCACTCCATCATTCACAATGTCGCTATTCTTGTTGACAAACTTCCCTTTATCTTTGTTTGAGGAAGAAGATCCTTTCTTATTGTCCTTGTTCAAAGCCAATTCCCCTTTCTTGATCATAAAGGCCTCTATTCGCACTGCTTGTTTAATCATGCTATCAAAGGTTAGGGGACCTTGTAATTGCACTTGGTATCTAAAGTCTGGGACAAGATTTTCCAAAAAAATGTCGAGTCTCTTGGACTCTGGTAATTTGTGAGGACACTTTGTACATAATTGTCTCCACCTTTGGAGAAACATTAGAAAAGGTTCCCCTTGTCATTATTTCAAATTGCAAAGATCCCAGATGTTGACTAGATGCTAAATATTATGTGACTAATGTTGGAGAAATAGATTAGGTATTTCATCAAAAGTCTTAATTCTAGTGGGCAATCAAGAAAACCACTCCATAGCTGGTCCACCCAAGCTACGAGGAAATGGGCGCATAAGATATGTTTGATCATGCATGAATTCCATAGATAGAGTGCCAAACTCTCTCAAGTGATCTTGGGGATCAGTAGTACACAATTATTTGTCATATTTAGGCAGCTCTACACCTTTGGGAAATTGTGGCATGTGAAGACTCCTATCAAAGGGGAAAGGACAAATGCCTTCCATTGTGAACTATTGTGCAGGTTTGTCCTTGTTCTTCACAAGTTGGCTATTCTGATCTTGCATGTCTCAGACCATCTTTTGAAACTTAGCAGTCTCAATTTCTTCTTCTTTGGCCACAAGCATTTCAACTTGATAGTCTGGGAGTAATTTGGCCCCTTGTTTGGCCAGCTCAAGAAAGTATTTTTCCTTCTCCTCTAGAAGGAGGATCTCCATCATCTTGATAAGACCCTTGTTTTCTTTCACAACATCTATGTCATTTTGATTTATTGTGTCATCACCATCATTACCAAGAATCTCATAAATTCTTGGGACTTGATCTTGACTCTGTTCATAAGGAGGAGGATGATAGTGATATGCTGGTTGACTACCTTGAGCTTTGTTTTGAGCTTGGTGCTGATTTTGATCATTTTGGGATTGATCATAACGTTGATCATTTTGAGGTTGAGCATGACATTATTCATTGGAAGATTGACCATGATGCTGATTGTTTTGAGATTGTCATGAGTTTGGTTGTATTTTCTCGATTGGAAGTCAAATGGATCTCCCATCTTATCAATGTAGAACTATGCAGCAAATGAAGACTCAGTAAAATGATATGAACGATGCTGAAAGGGCACAACTAAGGTAACTTTTGGTGAGTGAACAAGATCAAGAGGGTCAACAGGTTCAAATTAGATGATATCTTCAGCAGGATTGATAGATTCAATAATAGGACTAGCCCGAGGAAGTGGTCTTCCAAAGTTATGAAACAATGAGTTATTTTGGAAGAATGAGTTATCCTATTCTTGAAATGAGAAACTAGGTTGCACTTGAAACAATAGATTAAAACACTCTTGGAACACTAGAGGTGATGATTGAGATGGGCTATCTTTTAAAGTACTCAATGAAGAACTTGAGGATCCCTCACAATGTTCAGATTGCACAACAGGTTTGGGACAACTTGTTTCCTGATTATGATATCTACCTCTACCTTGTCTGATACCATGAATGGGGTAAGTGTTGCCACTTCTAGTTGTAATAGTCATAGATGAAGATTTAAGTATCGAGAGAGGACTTGGGATAATGCTAAAACTCTATCTCTAGGAATAATGAAAAGGAGATAAAGGCTAGAACATCCAAGATGTGAGATGCACCCGGCAAGAGAATGGCTAGAACAACTGAGATAAGACTATTGTGATGTGAGGTACAAAAGTAAAAAAGATGAGACAAATAACAAGGAGACAATCATGAGTTAAAGGAAAATGGTTTTGTTTGCAGCTCGAGACACTCGATTTTAGAAAGTGAACGATAGGAAAATAGGCAAACAGACCTCAGACAAAAATCAAATCAGGTAAAAAGTTGACCAGTCAACGGGAATAAGCTCATTGTTTTTGAAATCTGGGTACAAGTTCATGTGAGAAAGTACTAGGCTGCATGAGAGAATGCCAAACTTCACATGAGAGAATGAAATCTCGCACGAGGAAATGCTCTGAAAAGGTGAAATTTCACACGGGAAAGAACCAAAGTTCGATAGTTTGACACAATTTTTGAGATAAAAAGTCAATTTCTAAGACATAGCCTAAACTGTTCTCTGACAAAATTTCTAGTTTTCAAGTAGTTTGAAGGACAGTTTAATCAACAATCTCAGTTTTGAAGGTTTCAAGCATTCATTTACAAGCACAAAGTTTTGATCAAGTAGTAGTGACGCAAGAAGTAGTTGCAAATAGACCTACCAAGGACAAAGCAACTTAGTAGTATCATGGGAGTCCTTGTTTAATCATGATGGACAGTTTAATACTTGATAACAAACACATAGTTATCCCTACAAAAAAAATGGTGAGAAGACAAAATCTGTTCCTCACAGCTTATGCGCATGTGTTCACCTCACATAGCCATGTCACCCCCTAGAGGGCACCCATGTTTTTGGTATTTCCAAGGACTCAATAGTATATGTTCAAAGGTTACCCTTGAAGTAGGGGCTAGTGTCATATACCACCTTCAAACATTCAGGTGCATGCCTATGGTGAGAATCTATAGGAGAGATTCTTCCCCCTCCCTGTGCAAAGATTATGTCTCCTTTCAAAGGTGATCTAGGTAGGCAACTAACTTTGAGTTTTTTTAGTGGGCTTCCATTCACACTAACCTTTGGTGCCCCTAATAAAGGGCCAAGGCCTCGTAGCCACACCAACACTCAAAATTCATACACCCCCGCAAGCAGGGCTAGGAGCGGTACCACTTAGTATAATAGATGAAGCCTTCTCAAGATGATAGTCGAAATCAAGAGAAGGAAGTTAACATGGTTTTGGAGTCTTTATACTCAACAAAACATTCTTTATTATAGTGAGGTGTAATCACCAGTAATAGGTGTGTACTCACTTGGGTCATTCTCGGAGGTTCAACTTTCAGCATGCCTCTAAAGGTGACACAACTTGGCTTGGATTCGAGGGTTGAATTTTCTAATTCTCTCAAAGAGAGAAGATCATACTTCTCTACCTCTTCACCTTACCCAAACACATCAAGCATATTCATCACCAAGCTAGTTTCACTCCACCAAATCCACAAGTTTTTGGGTTTCTGGTTCTCTCAAAGAGAGAAGAGCATAATCCCCTAACAAGTAGATGTGCTAAAGATTCACTACCTTGCTTTGCTTCCCTAGGTATCCATCATTCTAGTAACATTTGGGTCTCAGTTTCATCCATGGGCATCACTTCCATGTAATGAAGAGCCTATTCCCCTACTTTTCTATCAAGACCCTTAATAAATTTTAACAAATCCCTAGTTATACTAGGTGATGAAAGCAATAAAAACAAGAACAACGTTTTAAAAATCTTCGACAACTGTCCTGCAAGAAAACTGTTAGCAAGTTTTTATGATCTTTGAAAAGTGACCTACAGACCACTGTTACGCTATAGTAGAAATATGAAATATGAAATCAACAGCAGAAAGTAAATGTCAGGAAAAAGTAACAGTAAATTGCAGAATCTGGAAAATTTAAATGACTGACAGCAAAACTTTGCACGAGAAAGTATAGCCCTGCATGTGATGAAATCCAGAGGCCTGGGTGACAAAGCATTTCTTCATGTGACAGAATGCTACTAGGAGCAAAAATTTTCACAGCATGCTCTCAAATTTTGCGTGAAATTCCGTACACAGTGAAGTACGGATGCACGACAGAGTTCAAATTCCTTATCAGAAAATTTTTGAGAGTGAGGTCAGAAATGATTTTTCTACCCCATGGTGGGTGCTAGAATGTTTATAGTTGAACGTGGACCTCTAATCCAGCCATATACACAACATAGTCATTTCTCGATCATCGAATCATGAAGATGAGTATGAATTACTCAATTCACAAGATTCTATCAATTCGACCTATTGCCTCCTAATTAGCTGGGGTGTTTGAATTAATCTCAGAACGAGAACCAACAACCAAAAGACCAAGCTAATATGAAGGATTTTGAAAGCTTGAAAGATGAAAAAATTGTAATTAATCTAAGAATGAAGATGCAATTAATCTAAGAATGAAGTGCAGATTTTAATCAAAGATCTTGAAAGAGATATGAGAATTAATCTAAAAAAATATAAGCAAACTAGTTTAATATGAGAATGCAATTATACTAAATGAGAATTAAACTAATGTGTAATAAAAGCTTGGAAACATGAAATAATTGAGACAAAATTCAACTATAGATTTGATACTCTCACAATTGCCTCCTCCAAATGAGAAAATGAGGTTCATAATATAGACAAGCTCAGAGAGAGGATGAAGAGTTTCTTGAAATGAAACGGTCGACTCTTCATTTCCAATTGAGACAAATATTGAAGGATTATTTAATTAAAAGAATGAATTATTGCCACATATGGGTGACCTTTCGAATAATTTGAATTGTTAAATCCAAATAAAGATAATCCATTCAAATAACCAAACAATATTAATTCCTTTTATGTGCATTAGCCAAATGGGGTGGTTTTAATTTAATTTAAAGCACTTAGGACTTTAGAATCAAATTAATTTATCATAGGGATTATTTTAGCTAATAAAGTTGAATACTTAGGAATTAATTATAGTGTGAGATTAATGCAATTTAGGGTTTTTGCATTTGACACCAAGTCAAATAAAGTTAGGTAGGAGAGAGAAAATTGCCCAGTAAAATAGGACTTTAATGATGAAAAATTGAAGAAATGCGCCAAAATTGATTGAAATTATAAGGTGCCAATTTTGTGGTACAAGTAAAGGACTTCATGTTCAAAACATAAAAGACCTTTTCAAAAAGGTAATTTCTTAAATTAATAAATCTATTAAAATAATAATTCACTATAAATCAATAACAATTCCCAAAAGCCCATAGGATTAATAAATTGACTCCAACAATTAGACTAGGCCCAAGGCACAATTGTCAATGATTAATTAACTAAAAATTAAATAATACCAATCAACATATATTAAGATATAATATATTAAATGAGATCACTACAAATCACTGAAAACACATAGAGAGATCTAGTCAAAACATAATGCAATGAAATCCAAGTTGTTTCTTACACAGTGACCGAATGGTAATAATGCAAATCAAGTACATCATTATGTCTAGAAATGATATTAGTTAAGTATGAAAAATGGACAATTTGACTATCTCTTGTAACCACCATTGGGGATAAAGA